>JAJJMB010017548.1:73593-201278 GCA_023531105.1 Papaver atlanticum | reverse complement strand
GAAAAAGTGAGAATGTTTTCATCAATATAAGGTGCAGAGCCAGAGAGCATAAGAATCAAAGATGTGTACATTTATGTGCACATTAATAGTCAATATGTGTGCACATTAACAATCAGCAAGTGTACATTTATGAGCACAATCAACATGTGTACAATTATGTACACATTAACAATCAACAGGTGTACAACTAAGTACACATTAGCTTAAAAAGTATGAAACTAACTATAGAAGCATCACTGATGCCTCTCTAATAAGTTAGTCAGGTCATCCAATGTTGCAGTTTATAATGGGTCACTTGTTCAAACCATATAAGAATGTTAATTTCTACAAAAGAGATAGGCAAGAGAACATGTCTAAACGAAAAACTTCACTTATTCAATGTGCATAACTGTGTGCACATTGAAAATCAACATGTGTACAATAATGTACACATTAATAATCAACATGCGTACAACTATGTACACACTAAAAATTTTGGTAAAAAGAAATGCATGATTACAAGGGTGGTGTGGTGGTAAAACAAATACAACGATTTTCACAAACTTCAAGTTGTTTAAAGAGTTAATGTACATCTATTTTGAAGTTGACGTTCCATTGTATATTGTCAAATGGATTAGTAAAATTTGGCTCTGAAAATCGAATAGTAGATTGGAAGTCATAATACTGTGACAAAACTAGCAGCTGACTGGCAATCTACACTCTTGGTTAATTAGTTTCTGTAAGTTGAGTTCTAGGTGCAAGTATAACTGTCCTAAAATAATGATGGAACATTTCTAGAGGTGCAAGTTCTGATTTTCAAAATTATAGATTTATAGGATCATTCAACCAAAATTCGAACACACCGTGAAAAAGCTCACCTGTGGACAGCTTGAATGCTGTTGGTAGACTTCTTTTTTCTGTTACCCCAAACACATCCGACTTCCGTAAGCTATATAAACCTGGATCTATAATCACTGTCCGGGATCTCTATGCCCTGTAGAAAATCAACTAAAGAACAGTTAAGATATGATCCTCATGATCTTCGACCTAAAAAAAATAATTACACATCAATAAGTTGCTCCGAAGAAAAATAAAAATAAATAATAAACAACTAAAATATACACAAAAAGATAGCACAATGGTGTACAACTATGTACACTATTAGCAAACATGACATGTATCAAGATTCAAACAGATGATTATGTAACAAATTTTATAGTAGGATTGTCCTCAGCTATGAAATATCATTACCTGTCTCAGTCTTGCTTAAAGAAGTTGAATCAGTTTACAAGTGCAAAGATTTAAAAAAAAAAAAAAAAATTGGTGACGGAAGAAAAATAATGCGGAGAAATTTCCAAAGTTATACCCGGAAACACTTCAGCTTATCTACCTAGAGTGGCTCAAAATCATACTTATGATAAAAAAAAAGTGTTTAACAGTCTTGGGCAGCATATCCTTACAAAGACAGATTAACCCAATTATTAATTTAATATTCACAAAAAAAGAAAGAAATAATATTCATGTTAATTGAAACTAGACTGCACAGGTCTATTATAACTCCCACCAGACTAAGAAACATCCTAATACACAACAAGCAACCGTCGGCCATAGTCCGAAATCATAAACTTTGCGTCATCTAAGTATATAAGCATCAGAATTCAGCCCATCTACTTACACGGCTCCAATCTCAAACATACCTTCCGGATACTAACCAAACTTGAGATGCCCCTCCTCCTCTTCCTTGTGACCTACGACCCTCGTCGCCGCCACTATATCCTCCTCTTTCTTGTGATCTGACAGAGCCACTGCCTCTATCATTTCTCCGACACTGTAGGGGTACAGGAGTCTGTGCACGAGGATGTTGTAGGTACCAACTGCACCGTGAAAAAGAATCAATACAAAAATAAGAAAAAATTATGGAAATAATAACTTTAAACTATTTCAAGCACTGAAGACAAATTACAAAACACATCCAACTCAACCATCTGGCAGACCCATTGTAGCCATTGCAATTCTTGCTAGCGTTGGTCTTCTGCCATATATTATAGGCTGCGCCACATATCGAACCCACTCTCTCTTTATACACACTTTAACGAGGAAAAAGTGTACAACTAAGTGCACATTTACAATCAACATGTGTATAATTATGTGCACTTAACGATCAATAGGTGTATAATTATGTACACATTAACAATCAATAGGTGTATAATTATGTACACATCTACTTACACGCCAAATGGAACGTATTAACTCTTTATTTTTTACTTGCAGCTCTACCTAGATGGAAGTAAATTTTTGTTCTACTCAAATAATATGGTTAGTCATTCACCTTAATTCTCTTGAGTTGATTGTTCCTAGCCTTTCTTCCTCCCAACTCCTTCTTAATGTTGCCAATTCCTATTAACTCTTTTTCTTGCTCTCCTGTTGTTAAGTTCACTTGTACCATTAACCTGCAATACATACATGAAACAGTTTAACTTCATAATCCAAAAGACACCCACAATTAACCAACAACATGGAATGCAAGCCCCTTTTGATGCACATGCCAATACTAGAGGAACAAATAATCAAAAACACGTCATGTCATCACCAAGAGCAAACAAGCGTGTTTCCGGCCATTTTGAAAAACAAGACCTCGCCTCATCAGAATATACAATTCAGATTAGCATTATAAGGTTAACTCTCTCATTTTTAAAATCATACAGAGAGCACCATTAATGACGAAATCAATTTAAAGCCACTAGATTCATACAAAAATAAATACGAACCGTTGAAAATACGAAAGGAAAAAGGAATGCCGACATTTGTCTTATTTTCTCCACCAAATTTAAGAATTGTAAACATATATGACAAAGGCACCAAGCTCCGGCATTCACCAATGTACTGTCTACTGTCAATCGAACTGAACTATTATCTACTGAAACTAAATTTAAGTTTTAATGTCAATCAAACTCAACTATTTCATAGCCACAAAAATGCAAAGAAGTTCAGATTAATACATAATATAATGTGATTGGATTATGAATGTACATACCTAACTTCAGTAACAGTAGTCTCAGTTATAGCCCTTTTATTGTATTTCCCTTGCCCATGGGTAAAATGCTACGATTTATGCAATCTCCTCAATCGTGTTTTACAGTATCTCCTACATCCAACAAAACACCAACCGGCTAAATTCCACCAACTTAAAAATCAAATGTTAGTCTAAATTCACAATCACAAACTTCATTAGACTATAAACCAACAGATTAACCAATCCACAGTCAGATTCCAAATAGGTAGATCTAAAATCTCGGAATTCAAGATAAACACGAATATGAATCATATATTCATACAATTATTCAATACCTTATATTTTACAAAGAAAAATTAAGAAAATAAATTGAAATCTAAAAAGAATTTAATCGACGAATCAATTCTACGAACACATCCATCAATAATTAAAAAAAAAAAAAAACTAACCGGGAATTATATGCATCAATTTTGGTACGAAATAACCAAAGCTCACAAATGACTAAACCGAAGTTAAACGTAGTTGTCCTGCAGTGGCTAACTCCTGTAGTTTTCCTGCAGTAAACGTAGTATGCTTTAAAGTTAACATTAGCTAAACTGAAGGTATACTTATAATCTATAATCTATCAACATAGAGTAAAATACATAAAAATTCTCAAACTTATATACTTATAATCTATCAGCATCACCTCAGGGTATTTCTTCTGATCAATAAGAAATTAGCAGACTGAACTTAGAAGAATGAATTAAGTTCAAAAAATCATGTGTCCTTACCTTGTCTCCTCCCGTGCTGGCAGCTATATCAATTGCATAAAATTAATTCTCCTGAAATTTTGTATCATCGACTCTGGTATCAGGACCTGGAACACTAAGTAGAACCTTGTTTCCGTCTACCACAAACTTATTGAGCTGATGGATGAGCACACCTTCAACAATTTTATAGTCATAGGCAGCAGCAACCTTTTGATTATCTTCAGTTACTTCTTTATTCTGCCATAACATTTAGAAATTATACATCAATAATGTGACAAGTTGCAAACCCCATGTCCGCCAAGGCATAGAGATAGAGCAAGTGCGTTTAAATTAGCTAGCTAAAAGAAACACTTACCCTGGTGTCGCTCTCTAGAGAGGATTTAGCTGAACTCATGCCCCCCATCATAACTATACCGAGAATCAGTCGAGAGTAAGAGTCACTACACATAAACATTGGAAGATCAATTTTTCATTTGTGTATCAAACTACAAATACACTCATAGAGAAAGTAGTATGTAAAACAGATATCCGCAGAATAACCTAGTATGACCTAGCTAAATTTCCTGCTACCGAATAATGTGACAAGTTACTCTAAATATAAAAGACATGTTGAAAGTTTCTTAGGTTCCCCTGCATTTTCTAGATAAATCATACTAAATGTACAGCAAAAATCTGGACAGAAATGCCGCAGAAATACGTCCCTAATAGTCTGCATTGTCGAGGCTCTATAGACTTCGTTAGAAGTCGGAATTCAGAGCTTGACCCCAATTTAGAAAGTAGAAAGAACCACCTTTCATAAGCATTTTAAAAATACAAATTCCGAGTTGAAATGGTTGGTCAAAAGTATGTGCAAATTAGGTCACAGAACTGCGAACCTACAGTTTTCAGTTATACGGTGTTCTACATCAAGAGCCAAATCTCCTAAACGAAAAATAAAAACACCAAACCCTTTAAACTCATTGTAGAAAATATGTAGATCGACAACAACCACACCCAACAATTCGTTTGGCAATCTGAGAGGACTTACTCTAATATACTTTCTGGAGAATCAACTAGACAGTCAGACTCAATCTAGAGAAAAGAATACACAAGAGTTTATATCTCTGTTTCACAATGTAATCAACAAATCAAACAGATAGAAATCCACGAGCCTGATTATTATGTGAAACAACTTGAAAAGTAGCAAAGACCAATGTTCAAGTGTCAATCAATTTAAATCAACAACCAAAGGTTGGATTATCTAATTGATTGATCCTAACGCACAACCTGTGATATTTTCAATTATATAACAAAATATAATGCGGAAAAGAAATAACACAGACACCATAATTTTGTTAATGAGGAAACCGCAAATACAGAAAAACCCCTGGACCTAGTCCAGCTTTGAACACCACACTGTATTAAGCCGCTACAGACACTAGCCTACTACCAATGAACTTCAGACTGGACTGTAGTTGAACCCTAATCAATCTCACACTGATTCAAGGTACAGTTGCGTTCCTTACGTCTCTGATCCCAGCAGGATACTACGCACTTGATTCCCTTAGCTGATCTCACCCACAACTAAGAGTTGTTACGACCCAAAGTCGAAGACTTGATAAACAAATCTGTCTCACACAGAAAAGTCTATAAAATGAATAAATTTGTCTCCCACAGAAACACCCAAGAGTTTTTGTTCCGTTTTTTGATAAATCAAGGTGAACAGGAACCAATTGATAAACCGGACTTATATTCCCAAAGAACAGCCTAGTATTATCAATCACCTCACAATAATCTAAATCGTATGATGGAGAAACTAGATATTGTTGGATCACAAACGATGAGACGAAGGTGTTTGTGATTACTTTTTATCTTGCCTATCGGAGATTAAATCTCGAGCAAATCTTAGAGAAGATATTACTCAAACGATAGAATCGGGCAAAATCAGAACACGCAACTACAAAGAAAATAGTTGGGTCTGGCTTCACAATCCCAATGAAGTCTTTGAAGTCGTTAACCTACAGGGTCTCGATAGAAACCTAAGGTTAAAAGAGAATTGACTCTAGTTGATGCAACTAGTAACACACAGGAGGTGTGGGGATTGGGTTTCCCAGTTGCTAGAGTTTTCCTTTATATAGTTTTCAAATCAGTGTTTGCAATCCAAGTTACCTTGGTAACAAAGCATTCAATATTCACCGTTAGATGAAAAACCTGATTCAACCAAGCTAATATCTTTCAACCGTTAGATCGAACTTAGCTTCTTACCCACAAATGAAATGTACCCTCATTAGGTTTATGTAACCGTACCCAAACGTGTACACCATGTTGGCTCAACAATAGTTAACCGAAGTTAGCCATATGATTACTCTCATATCAACCATATTCATCTTAACCATAACTAGTTCTAATGACTCAAATGAAACTAGTTAAAGAGCCGTTCAATTGTTGTATTCTCATAGAAGTATACAAGAACACAATTGAAGCAAAATCGGTTTGATTCACTCGAATCAATTCATGAACATTATAGCCACGGTTTGCAAAGATTGCATTCCTTATTTTAGAAAGTAACCAACTCAAGTATGCAAACAGGTACGCATACTTAAGTAGCCAAACCGAGTTTGGTTACGCCAGTACGTGTATGGGTGCGCATACCAATTCACACTTTCAAACTCCAACATAAATTCACGGACGTGAGACTTCCGCCAGTATGCGTATGGGCACGCATACTTGCCCAGACATCCAAGAACCGCCAGTACACGTACGGGTACGCATACTTCAGGTTCCCAGTTTTGGACTTACAAACAAATGTGAGAACACACTATGTTTATATCCAAACATGGTTACTTGATTCTAAACTATTTATTTCAATCATTGAAACTTTCTTATAGGATGAAAATAGCCGTTTTCACTCACTATTAGCATCAAAGCAATTTTCAAGATATTGAAATAATCATAACGAAACATTCCAAGTCTACACCAAATGATTGTATCACACAAACCATGTAAGATGTTAATCGACAATTTTCACATGGTCATATTCTGACATTCGTCAAGAATATAAGATGAACTTGGTCGAAGCGAAAGATTGCCAACACATATTTTGAGAAATATGTAAGCGAGATAAACTCAGCTCGAAATGGTCGTTCCAGTCTTGCTTCGGTCACAAAGTGAAGGAGAAGGGTTGCTCTTAGGGAGGGAAGCGAAGAAGGAGTTGAGATCAGAATGGTTAACTCTGAAGGATTGGCTATTTTATGACTTGTATCAGAATATGGAACTGGCTTGCAGAATGTAAGCTATCAGTTCTTTTATGATTTTCTGGATACTGTGTTGTTAACCAAAACTATGTTGTTTTCTTTTTTTTTGTTAAAATAGGTCGAAAACCTATTTATACAAGTCATGATTGAGCCCCTGATCTCGTAAGAAGTGGAGACAGTTAAGTAGTGGAGAAGTGGAGTCGTGTAAAAAGTGGCGACCATCATGTTTCCATCACGAGGGAAGACTGGTCAGCCTTACACCCACTACTCACTTATTGCTCATTAACCGTACGCCTTTTTCCTGACACTTTCTCGTAATGGGCGTGTTGCACGCCGCACGCTGTAAACCGCCATACCAATACCCCAGTGAGCATCCCCCAGTTTGTGACATGTTTGATGTCTCGAGTATTTTCGTGGAAAATATGCAGCAGATTGCTGAGTGGGTCTTGTGTGCAAGACCTAGTTATTCTGACCAATTGCGCGCAAACTAGGCGGAGGGTGATCATGTGTGGCGAGCTAAGTCATGAGACTTGCTGCAAGAAATAGCGTGTGATGCTATTAAGTTAGTCTTTGGTTGGTCACCTAAGATTTAATCTAGGCCGGTCAATTCGGCTGGCGAAGTTGGACGACCGAGATTATAATTTATGGAAGAGGGCGGCCGTTGAGAATGGCCACATATCGTTGGCGCCTGCCAGTGGCATAGTGGCATAATGGCGCCTGCCTGGCGTAGCCGCTGCCACTATATCTTGGCATATTGGCGATAGGTACAAATATGACTCAACGATATTGGCTCTAGTTGTCGTATCAAACTTAATGCCTTAGGTGGCATTGTTTTGCATGGGTCGGCATAGCGGCCTTCCAAATTAGGGTTTGACATGTCAAAACCCTAATTAGCATGTGCGGCTATGTGGTCGCGATATGGTGGCATTTTGGCAAACACTGTCGTGGCCACGTTAAATAAAGAAATCATGGAAAGGCCATAATGTGGGAACGACCATGGACGCGGGGATAGCTATAATATGGCGCGGGCGCCACTTTTAGGGTCTTTTGAATCCCACATGGCTTGTGGCATGTTGTGGGTCCAAAGTGGCATAATTTAGGCTATGACTAGGAATTAGGGTTTCCTCTTGATTCGACCAATGCCGTTAAAACAAGAGTTCTAATCTGATCAAAATACCCTGTTTAGAGTTTGTTATTGCGTTGTCCACGAACGAAAAGTGAGATAGCACACGACTGTGCTCATATGGCATATTGCTACCGCGGAATAGCATGGCCTGCCAATTATCATGCCGGTGCGATTTGGCAGGTTGATTAGTTAATTGGCATGGCGGCCATGTTGACGCGACGACCACTAGGTGTTGGCGCAGTTTGGCTTCATTTAATGCACGTGACGGGTTTAAAGCGACCTGATTGGTCGATTGGAAAAGGGGCTGGCAAGTGACATGGGCCCGGCCACATTCCAAGTACGTGCGGCGCATTTAGAGTAACCTGATTGGTCGATTGGAAAGGGAGGCGGCAAGTGACATGGACCCGACCACATTCCAAGTGTGTATGACGCATTTAGAGCGACCCGATTGGTAGATTGGAAAGGGGGCCGACAAGTGACATGGACCCGACCACATTCCAAGTGCGTGTGACGCATTTAGAACGACCTGATTGGTCGATGGAAAAAAGGGGTCGGCAAGGGCAACATGGAGCGTGGCCATCCGGCTTCAGGTGGTGCCCACTAGGGAGAACTGGCCGGCCATGTGGCGCGGCCACGCCTCCTCTTGTTGCTGCTCCTATTTGCCGCAGCTCCTCTTTTATTTCTTTTTTTTCTGATTTTTGGTAGGAATTTGCTCCTACTAGTCCATGGAGGATTAATTTCCTAGCTTACCTAGGTTTGGTCTCGACCAATGGGGTTCGAGATATTGCGTAGGGCGCCAAAAACCTAATTTTTGCAAATTGACAAAATTAGGTTAAAGGACTGAATTTTCCGGGTTGCCGCAAAACCAATCAAATTTTGGTGAATTTTGCATACCGATACAAAATCACTAATTTAATGTTAAAGGTAAGCATAACTTTGCATGCCTCTGATTGAGTTCTTCCACATGCATCTCAATCCTGACACTTTGGGAGATTTATGCTACTCGGATGAGAGTGAACATTAGTCGTCATGTCATGTCAGTATTAAGAGTTCAACTGGGAACATAGTATAGAATGAATACTCGGCAGGCTCGAGCATTAGTGAGTAATACTAGGAGCTTAAATACTCATTAGGCTCTATACTAGTGAACAATTCATCTAGGAGCTTGAGTTTCAATATAATATGAAGAGAGACATAGCACTCATCAAATTCTGATATATTCTTCAAATTCCTTGCGGAATACAGACATATCAAGGTCTACTACTTCTGATGCTGGGTCAGGTAGGTAGACTTTTATAGTGTTCGCCCTATACTAAAAACCACCATCAATATTAAGTCACCTGCTTACCATGTAACAGTGACATTGTTGCGGGGTAAGCATTAGATGGTGACACACGAAATTAAAATTGAAAAGATAAAGCAGGTATATATTACCAGGAAAATTCTAATCGGCCTTCAGCAGCGGGATCACGAGGCCAGTGGCCTTCGTAATAGCGTGTATCTAGCTCAGCTATGGGGTATGAGTGTGGTGCGCCCATCCATCTATTCCCGTTCATGGAGCAAGAAGGAATACTTCTTCTGTTCGAACTCTAGAAATTCCGTTCATATAAAAAGGGGTATTGACCCTCTTCTGTTTTTTGTTGCGCGTCCGGCTCTGTGCTTTCGTCTACAGCAGCCGGCTCCTCTTCGTCACTGTCAGCAGCTTCATCACAAGCGTACCAATCGTCAGCGACTAGGTAAGTTCATCTTGTCTTCATATTTTAGCTGTGAGTGTAATATCCATGAGTAGTTGATCAAACTTGGACATTTAGGTTGGTGTGAATGACGTTCTTTTTTAACAGTGGCAGATCAAGCATCAATGGCAACAAAGAAATCTCCAATAGATATAATCAGCAGCAAGGCGAGCCAGGAGAACTCAAGGTAGGTGCTCTTTTCTCTTTTGCGCATGTAGCAAACAATACCATCGATCTTCTCCAGAATGTGTAATAAGGTTCTGTCTCCAAAAGAATGAGTATCTAACCTCTCCAGTGGATTTCAAAATTTACCAAACTCCATTGCACTCCTTGGATGGATGGATGAAATATATGTTCGACAATGATCATGTCAGGGATAATCTTGGAGAGTGTAGTTGCGTTGTTAATCCGTCATTGACTTTAAGTTATTTGGTGCCTGGACTGCTGTGCCGCAATTAAAATGTTCCTTAAACTCCTGAGCATTGACCGGAATAAAATTGTGTTTATTCTGGCTCTTTAGCTTACAAGCTTATCCTTTCCCTTCTGATTGCGATGATGATATGTTGTGGATGCTTGTATGGTTAAAATCTTCTGGAACCGTTGGGTGAAGTAGACGAGCTAAGAGGCGTTCCGTTGCCGATGTGATGCTATCAAGTTTATAAGGACTTCGTTCCAAGCGACATCCTTTGAACCATCTTCTGAATCTTGAACTGTTGTATGGAATGGGATGCGATGAGCAGTCCCCAATTACGCTTCTATCTGGTCACTAGAGTAGATCCGATGGCGTGGTCGGATATGTGAATATATCTCTGCGGCGTAATTTTGGAATCTTTGATGCACGTGTTACAGCTTCATGTTGAGGAATTACTGCGGCTCATAAAGCTTTGATAGTGATGATGCTGATATCAAAAGTAACCTGGTCGAGGGACGTGGAGACATCCCGTGCTAGCAGTCCCCAAGTATAATTATCCTGAGCCTATTTTCTCCTGAAAGATGTACTTCTATTGCATTTGCTGGTAAGGTGGTTGACGAATTGATGAAGGCGACAATCTTTTGTATTGGTCATTTGTTCTTCAGTTGGTGGACGTCTGAGAGGAGGTATCTTGATGGCGTCATCTTGAATTCATGCTTCTAAGAGTTCGATTACCTCTTCAAACAGAAACGGGAAGGTTAGAACAGTCTCTCTAGTTTCTTGTTGCTGTGTAGGCGTCTTAGTCAAAGCTTTCCGGGTTTTCTCTGCTTCGATTTTGGAGAAGTCATTCCAGATCCTCACGCGTGATGAAATTGGATGGTTGATTTCTTTCCAATGAACGTTCAGGAGAAAAACGAGCCTCTTCATTTATAAAGGAGAGCTCTGCTGAGGTGCTTGCGCCGGGAGTATTAAAAGTACTCCTTATTGGATACATTTGGGGCTGACGTGATTCTTGTGGTAGCCGCTCCGTTAGTGTCTTGAGGAAAGTAAGTACCTCTTTCTGAGTTGTAGCCATGTCTGTCTGAGCCTTAGCGAGAACTTCTTGTCAACAATGGTAATAGGGTGTTGGATTCCTCTGGGTCCTCCAGCCTCTCGTCTTGATGGAGGAGTGGCAGTAGCTCTGGTAACAATTGGGGGTGTTACGCTCGAAGAAACATTGGGAATGGCGGCAGCGGCTCTGGCTCTGGTGATAGGAGGTGTCATGCCGGAGGGAATGTTTCCTGCGCCGTTGGTGTTGGTGGTAGAGGATGTAGTGCCATGAGATGCGTTGATCGTGCTGGTTTGCTGAGGCGCGACTTTCCTTTTTGATTATTTACTTACAACAACGCTTATGAATGGCTGAAGCAAATACTGCTTGTTGGTCAGGCGCCTTCCATACAGAGAGGTGACCATATCCTTACTCTACATCTTTGAAGAGTGGTGACCTTGTCACGGTTTCTTGGTTGACCGTTTCTTCTGAGTTGAAGAGGTTCTTGACAGTGAAGGAGTTTCATGTTGAGCCTCAGTCCCCAAGTGCGATTTACATGGTTCTATCTTGTATGGTCGGTGGGTTTACCATAATAAAGATATCACCTTCTTTCCTCCGTACTGGTGACTCTATTACTTCCTCCATGGGAAAATAAAATATGCAGAAGTTCGGATTACCTCTGTCCGTAGTGGTTGCTATGGTGAAGCTCGGGACGGTATCAACAAACAAGCAACAACGGTTCTTGGTAGCAGCTATGATCAGAAGAGACTGGTAATAGGAGGCGTCACGCCAGAGGGGATGCTTCCAGTGCTGCTGGTGTTGGTGCTAGAGGATGTAACGCCATGGGATGCGTCGGCTGTGCTTGCGGACGGTATATTGGTGTTGGACATTCCTTTTTGCTCTCGTTCGATACGTCCACATACTCTATCTGCATCGTCATTGGCGGAGGCACAGACCTCAGACAAGGATTCAACATTTTTTTGTGTCATCTCTGAAATTGGTGGTGTTCTCCAAGCGAATGTTTGCTGGCTCTTGCTACAGCCGGTTTGCCATACTCTTTAAGAGACAAAACATCTCATTTTGCAGCTTGACAATATCATCTTGATTTACGACAACATCTTCTAATATTTTTGTCATATCTTCCATGGTGATTGGATTTCGATCATTGGCGGCTTTGGAAGTGTTTGGGATGGCCGGGGTACATCATGAAGCGGAAAGTTGGGATTGGTGATTGAAGTGAATTCTGGTTAAAGATTGAATTTACACTTAAGATCCACCATCTTGAGTTTGGGAAGATTGGAATGATTATTATGAAATTGGCTTCGCAACCGAGAGATTAATCTCCCACTGTGGTCGCCAGTTGTTTTGGGGTAAAAACTGATTCTGCTGGTTTTGGTAAATTTGGGTGTGTTGATGAGAAACGAATTCAAACCCTAAACAAATGCACTGCACGGGAGTACTTTAGATTCGAGAGATCAATCTGTACAATCCTGGCTTAAACTATGAAATGGCCGTTCCAGTCTTGCTTCGGTCACAAAGTGAAGGAGAAGGGTTGCTCTTAGGGACGGAAGCGAAGAAGGTGTTGAGATCAGAATGGTTAACTCTGAAGGTGTGGCTAATTTATGGATTGTATCAGAATATGGAACTGGCTTGCACAATGTAAGTTATTAGTTCTTTTATGATTTTCTGGATAATGTGTTGTTAACCAAAACTCTGTTGTTGTTTTTTTTTGTCAAAATAGGTCGTAAACCTATTTATACCAGTCATGATTGAGCCCCTGATCTCGTAAGAAGTGGAGACAGTTAAGTAGTGGAGAAGTGGAGTCGTGTAAAAAGTGGTGACCATCATGTTTCCATCACGAGGGAAAACTGGTAAGCCTTACACCCACTACTCACTTACTGCTCATTAACCGTCTGCCCTTTTCCTGACACTTTCTCGTAAAGGGCTATTAGTTATTCTGACCAATTGCGCGCAAACTAGGCAGCGGGTGATAATGTGTGGCGAGTTAAGTCATGAGACTTGCCGTAAGAAATAGCGTGTGACGCTATTAAGTTAATCTTTGGTTGGTCACCTAAGATTTAATCTAGGCCGGTTAATTCGGCTGGCGAAGTTGGACGACCGAGATTGTAATTTATGGAAGAGGGCGGCCGTTGATAATGGCCACATATCGTTGGCGCATGCCAGTGGCATAGTGGCATAATGGCGCCTGCTAGTGGCATAGTGGCGCAATTGGAGCCTTCCTGGCGTAGCCGCGGCCACTATATCTTGGCATATTGGCGCTAGGTCCAAATATGACTCAACAATATTGGCTCTAGTTGCCGTATCAAACTTAATGCCTTAGGTGGCATTATTTGGCATGGGTCGGCATAGAGGCCTTCCAAATTAGGGTTTGGCATGTCAAAACCCTAAGTAGCGTGTGCGGCTATGTGGCCGCGATATGGTGGCATTTTGGCAAACACTGTCGTGGCCACGTTAAATAAAGAAATCATGGAAAGGCCATAACGTGGGAACGACCATGGACGCGGGGATAGCTATGGGTAGCTATAATATGGTGTGGGCGCCAATTTTAGGGTCTTTTGAATCCCACATGGCTTGTGGCATGTTGTGGGTCCGAAGTGGCATAATTTAGGCCATGACTAGGAATTAGGGTTTCCTCTTGATTCAGCCAATGCCATTAAAACAAGAGTTCTATTGCCTTTCCTTTGCTGAGGGCCAGGAAATACTAAAAGAAATACACTGTGGTTACGCCGGAAACCATAGTGGAGGAAGATCCTTAGCTCACAAAGCCAGGTTACAAGGATATTTCTGGCCTCGCATGAATGAGGAATCGAAACAAATGGCGCAATTATGCATAGAGTGCCAAAAATTTGGTAAAAGACGGCATGCACCATCAATGGATCTAAAATCTGTACTTAGCCCGTGGCCATTCGCCGATGTCGACCCCTACGAGCTGGCACGGGGCAACGAAAATACCTAATCGTGGCCACAGATTATTTTACCAAATGTGTAACGGACAAGAAAATTTACCCTCTAACGGGTTGGTTTTTCAACCCGATTAGCAGAGCAAACCCCCAGTACGTCACTCAGAAGTTAAAATAAAAGTATACATTCATTTCCGGAATCAAGTAAAAATGAGAAATGAAAGGATTCCAGCAAGGTGAAGACTAATTTCCCAACACTGAAGATGGCATAAGAATGGAATAAAGAAATGACAATTCGATTTGTAGATGACCACTAAGAGAAATCAAGAAAAGAGCATGTAAAAATCTTGTGACCAATAGCTCATAGAGCCGTTTCAGAATTTAATTAGTTAAGAAATGTAACCAAATATTTAAACATCCATTTGTATGCTACTCTCACAATACTAATCAAATCCACAAGGTTAAATTTTAATTTGAAACCAGATTAAAGATAAAATGCTACCACTTAATCTTACTTAAATACAATCTAAAATGGTAGGCAGTGTATATACAAAGTAAAAAAAATACATTAAACACTCAGTAGACAAGAAACCTTGAATTCATTTGAAATTGCACAACAAAAAGGAGTTTCAAAAATAATCTGTGCACTCCCAAAAATCATACTCATCGTGCACGGCATAACCAAGTACTCCCACTTACAGACTATACAGACATATCATTTTGATGCACCTATACACAGTAAAAACATGGGAAGTATATTTACAAAAACAAAACAAGAAATTAGACAGACATATACAAATCCAATTATACCAGCAGCCCCGTGATATACGATATCATAAGCTTAACAAAATACTAACTTTCAAAGCGTTAAAAGCCTGCCGTAAGCTCTGCCCGGCTTACTGCTACAAGCTCCTCTCGTACTCTGTGGTAAAACAAAACCAAAACGGGGTGAGCCACAGCCCAGTAGGAGTTATAACGACGAAAAATGCAAATTCTTGCGTAACACATAGATGAATGGACAAGATCAGCAGCTAAAATAATTCCAAATGAAAAGCCTTGCACAATTGAAATTCATAACAAGATAAAGAGCTGTAAATCAAGTTAGGTTACTCTACTATTCCTTTGGCCAGCGCCGATGTCAGGGTAGTCAGATACCAGCTACCGTTACAGCTAACGGTCTTCCGGGTTGCCACCCGTAGGTGGGGGGCCAATTAAGGCCTGACATTCCTATATCTAGTTTCCTATATAGGCTTGTTCACAAGAAGGAAACGCAAGCAATACACATTACAGCAGGTAAACAACTCAAAAATCAAAAGTAATCCAATTGACTGCATACCATGAATCATCCCATAATATTCTGCCAAAGGCACATTACACAAGTGGTTGATTAAGACAGAGATATAAAACACAAAACAGAAGTGCAAGGCAATAAGAGTTCAATTGTTAACGATGTACACATTTTGATTTGAAAATCCGCAAACACAAATGTTAGCTAATAAGCTGGCAACATAGGTAAAACATTGGATTGGAATGTTTGAGTTGCAGAGCCAGGGGGAAAGATTATGAAATTCAGTGAGTTCTTGTAAAGCATTACAAAACAAAACAATAAGACATAAATCTTAAAAATAATTTAGAAAGGCTTCATCTGTTGGCTATGGGTGGAGTTTTAAGTACAAAACTCATTTGATTATTTTAACAAACGGTTGAAAGATTAATTTGAGAAGAAAAATAGTACAGTTCTTAAATTAAAATGAAAACTAGTACTTGTACTGTCGCAAAATCACTATTATTCTTTGTAAATACACAAAAGGTAGGATTTTAAACCAAGTTTCTTGTGGTGCAAAAATCAACAAAGGGCATGGATAATTTAAACCAAAATCATGAACAAAATTGGTTAAGATTATATGTCTCATAAGTACCCATTTGGTGAAAATAAGAAAATTCAGAGATTACCATGGAAAGAAATTAAGTTAATATTCATTCAAATCGATTTGTATGGATCACTAAAGGAATTTCATTTAAACATTTTATCAAACAAGTTATAGGCCATAATAGAACACCATTTTTTCTTCTCTTAAAAACACATTGACAAATCAGGACTTGAGTAACAGAAACCAAATCAAGTTCGACAATGTTTCGAATTCACCGCCAAGAACGACATGCATCGATATCATGAAATAATTGCAGGGATTTAACACAGGAGAATATACGGTATTTCAACCTCATTTGCAGAATTTTAAAAATAGAATTTGAAGACAAAAGACCGCTACCTTGAATCGAGCCAAGTATTTTATCAAATCTCGTGAGTTGATGTGCTTCAAAACAAAAATTCCTCCTCGCACCGTCTTGAAAATCAGTAGAACAAGGGGAAGAAAATAGTGGAATAATAAGTGAAGGAAAAGAAAACTTGTTTCCCAAAAATTAGTTTTGAGAAGAAGAAAATATAAGTGACAAAAATCTCCCTAGCCGCTGCTCATGTCCATCACGTGGCGCTCATGCGTCAATTCCCGGAACATTTACTAATTCGGCTCATTAATTTTACTAACGGATAGCCATTTTGAGAAAACCGAAGCTTGGTTTAGGGCACTCTCCATGTTTCTATGCATCCGATACTTGGATCACACGAGCTCGCTACGCAGTTCTAGCCAGATGGGTTAGGCTCGGCTCAAAGCCCAAGAGAAATTTCAGTGACGTTACAAAATGGGTCGAAGCGTCAGCCCTCAGACACATTAGGGACCACGATGTCTTTAAGTTCCTTTTCGAGCACATCATATGTCGCTTCGGTATCCCAGCCACCATTGTATCAGATAATGGGGCCCAACTCCGAGGAAAAAATATTGATCTCCTCTTGAACTGCTTCAAGATCAGGAAGAATAAATCCACACCAATCTACCCCCGAGAGTAATGGCCAGGCAGAGGCCACTAACAAAACCATCGCCGACATGCTCAAAAAGAAGCTAGATGGACATGGGGCTAGCTGGTGTGAGCAATTACACAATGTGCTGTGGGCCTATCGGACCACATGAAGAGAAGCTACAGGAATGACTCCCTTCGCCCTCACTTATGGCACGGAAGCGATCATACCAACTTAAGCAATGATCCCGACGACCAAGACAGAGGCTTGGGAAAAGAACCTAAGATCGGACATGATACTCGCTAAGCTAGACGATCCCTAGGAAAACCGAGAAATAGCTCTCCTGAGAATAGAAAATTACCATCGGAGATTAGCCCGAGAATACAACAAACGTGTTCATCAGAGGCAATTTAGCCCAGGCGATAAAGTATGGCGCGAGATCCCGCCATACCAGCGCGAGTCAGGAAAATTTGCTCCCATCTGGGAAGGACCATTCACAGTCATCGCCAAAGCAGGCGATGGAGCATACAAATTGCTCAAACCTAATGGGGAAGAACTAGAACGCCACTGGAACATCAAATACCTCAAGCAATACAATGCTTAAACAGCTCATCTCTTAGGAAGATAAAATATGAAAATAGGGCTCGAATCCCTACTTGTAAAAGGTCATGAAACCTTACTTGAATGTACTAAGGGCTTATAAACCCTCTTTTGAGAATAATAAAATTACTCATTTTGCGTACTTATTTCTTGCAATTTTTTTGTTCGCTTTGATTTATTTATTTTTCTTACAATTTTTTGCTTTAATTTTTCTTGCATTTGCATATAGCATAATCATATCATATTTGCATTATAACAAAATCCCATCAAGATTATGGCACGGTGCTAGCCAAACCTTCCATTCTACAACGAATGATGCGGGTAAAATACCTAAGCTGCCCGAGACGTACACAGACCTAAGGTAATGTCATCTAGCCGAATGAAGCAAGATGAAGCGAGGAACACCCTAAGCTACCTAAGACGGGAACAGACCTAAGGTAATGCCATCACGATCACGAAATCGGATGATGTCCTGCCATAACAGGAGATATCCAGAATCAAGGTACTTACCTTTGGCTAAGGTAAGAATCACTTGACCGAGATATCCCCCTCCAAGCAAGGGTTAATAAACAAGTGACTCAAACAACTGACCATTTAACCCTGGGGAAAGTGTAACCTAAACAGGACACTAATAAAAAACCAAGCCTATGAAAACATCAGATCAGAGCGAGAAAGGTACTATAAAATCCAACACCATAAGAGATGCCCTATCCGATTAAGGAATTTATCACTCCTTGGCTTTGTCACTCATGGTTGGACCGATAGTATGCATAAAAATCTCTCAGAGCGATTTACATAAAAATATAATGCAGAAATAACGCAGCAAGAAAAAACTATCACATTAACAAGTACTTCAATTACAAGTAGTATTTGCCTCAGACATATGAGTACTCTCCAAAACAACAAAAGTCAGCATAATAACGCCTCGTCAGGAGCATCTCACTCGATATCCACCCGAGCCTCACTCTTGGCGAAGTCAAGAGCAGCTATATCGCTCGAATGGGGCACCCGCGACTCCAATCTCGGATTTGCACCATCATCACGAGCGGAAGCAACCTCGTGCAATCCCCCGTCATCCGGAAAATAGGAGACTTTTCTCACCGCACGATACATATGCCATCAGACGCTCAGATATAAAACAGGGTCAAGGTATATATACCTTAAAATATTAGGGCAGTATTTTATACCTCAGCATCCTCAGCAACTCGGGCGATCGGCAAGAAAGAACAATAACTCACACAGATCATGGATCTTCGAAGGACGCGACTCATATCGCATTAGCTAAAAGCATAAGAACCTCTATCACCTGTTGAATGTCAAACCACATGGTAGCAGAAAGTGTTTCTAAGCTAAACAGTGTAGAAAACCGCATAAGTGTGAAGTGTTTCCAAGCTAAAACCGTGTAAAGAGATACAACGGAAGATGGAAATCTTCCAGCAAAAAGACCAATCCGCTAGCAGACAAACCAGTTTCTCTAAACCATCGATGGGCTAAAGATGACATACAAACAGATAGGTCTTTCTGATAAAACATCAGTGATGATCTAGAAACACGAACAAGAAGAACCCACGAATCAAACAAGTGAGAGGGCATACCATCATGCTCAAGAAGACATGAATAAACACTTCTCCACCATGGAGGACGAGAAGGAAAACTTCTACCAGGCATAAGAAACCCTTATGAAAAGGAAGGAGAAAATTAAAAACTCAGGAACTCTACAGAAGGGAAGAAGTGAATAAAATCCAATTCACCACCAACAGAAGGCTTTTATAGGAATAAAAGTCCTAGGGAAGCTAATCGGTACTTATCCAAAAAAGTTAAGACACGACGACCATAAAAGAAAGAGAAAAACATTCTCTATAAACCTGTGGACAACCAACCGGCGCCTTAAGTCCAACAGGTAAAAGCAAACTAAAAGTGCAGACGTGGCGAAAAATACGGGGCGGTTACATAATTTTCTTCCCATCATTCCCTCGGCAAGTTGCAAAGAAAAGGAGAAAAATGTGAGGGTAAATTACCCGATGGCCACGTGTCAGTATCTCAAGGATGGCTTCATGATAAGGTGATGAGGTAGATACACCGAATCATACTCTATAAAGGTGATTTTGTCTGAATCGAGACACCTGTTACAACGTTACATGAATGACGCGTGTAAGGAGTGGTTTAATCGACTTAGACGGTCAAGTATAAAAAGAAGGACTGCATTTAATGAGGGATCAGAAGAGACGTGGATGAACCTACATCGTATCAGGAGGCTCGAGCGATCTATAATATAACCCAAAGGTGATGCAGCACGAGGTTCCCAAGGAAGAGCAACACGATGACGAACGGAGCGAGATGACTCGGAAGGAGAACCAAGTAGGCCATCACGAGGGATAGTATAGAGCTCGTCCGAAGTAACGAGAAGATGTACAATAACTCCACCATCTCGGCGAGACCAGGCCTTCACGAGTCTAAAATGCCTATAAATACCAGTCCATGTAAAAGGAGATGGACATGTAATTTTAGATGGTCTTTCTACAGAGAATTCCTGAGAGAGATCTAGATAAAGCGAGAGTAAGAAATCTAAGTGATATTTGTAGCTCTTTCAAGAGTAAGACCCTAATCAATAAAGAAAACATCTTCTTTCCCATGGACGTAGGTATTCATGGCCGAACCACGTTATATGCTTGTGTCAATCTTTACTTTTCATGTTCTTTACATCTTGTTTATCTTTGAATCTTGAATGTTAGTAGTTTTATAGCCTTTAGATCTATTTGGATGTAGCCATCAGAAAAGATGCAACTACATCGGGAATGGTTGGATGGTGTTGAATGGGTTTTAGCTCGATGATCGAATGGAGTTGAACTGTGTTGGTTCTTGTTGCTGTCAATGAAACTCAAGCAAGAAGCCGTGATAAGATGGAGCGGCAGATGATGGCAGCAACGGAATGATGACTGCTGCCATTGAAGAGAGCTGAGATGAATTTAACGTACAAGACAGGTCAGAATGAGACCTGATGAGCTCGAGTTGTAAAACTGGGCGTCTCAATGGTTGGCTGTGTCGATGTAGTTGGAGTTGATACAAGATGTCTGAGTATGGAAGATTGAGACAGTGATGATGGAGCTGAGAACTGAGTTCGAGTTACTAGCAGTGAAGGAGGAGATCGAGACTAGGTGATGCTGTGGTGTTTTGCTGTAGTTATCGGAAGATGATGATATTTCCGATGATGGCTATGAGCTGCTCGGAGATAGGCCATGGATGATGTTGGAGAGTTGGAAGGAAAACAGAGACGTGCAACTAACAGGGAATGGAAGTAGTGGTCATTATTGGAGATGACGAGGAGCTCGAGTTTGTGATGCTTGAAGGAGTTATAAGACTGAACTGTGATAGCTAAGAAAGCTTCAAGAGTTGTTAAGGCTAGAAAGTCCCGGCCGTAAGTTGAAAAGGAAAAAAAATACGAAACATCCAGGAGAACATTCGGACAGAAAGTCCTTGCCGTAATAGAAGAAGAAAAAAATAGGTTGTCAGTTCGGCATGACTGACAAGCCAATGAAGAATTTGGGTAGGGCTTATACTGTTCTATGCAAGCCCGTTAGTTATTTTCAGAAATTCTTCAGACGGACAGATTTTGAGACATGACCTCCTTATGGTATTTCGGCTAGTTTTGGCAATTGTTTTGACCGGAATTTGGCACGGGCGCAGCTACAATTTTGATTACTATATAAGAAACTCTTCTAATATTTTTGAGGGATATCTTTTAATCTTTTATCAAGCCTTTGAAGAGAAGAACACAAGAGAAGAAAAACTAGGGTTTTGGAGAGTTCTTCATGTAACTATTTCTTTTACTTTATCATATGAATCTCATGGGTTTTATTATTACCATGAGTAGCTAAACTTCTTAGTGATTGGGGATGATTCAGCATATACATCTATTTTAATTCTTCATATGGTTATTGATTGTTTTTACTATAACTAATATATTATATTATGATTGATTGATAAATTATTTAGGTGGCCAACTGAACTGGTTTATTAGTTAACCTAATGCTAGTAGAGAATTAGGATATCCATAATGTTGATTAATTCTCTACACAAGTATAAATTGCGAAACCTTGCAGAGGGATTCTGTGGAGCAAACGCAAGTAAAAACAACACTAGAAAGTGAACCTTGCGCTAAGAGTTCAACTACTAGGATTTACCGAAATTCACAAAATATAAAGCATTCGACCAAATTACACTTAGAGTGAGCTATTTCCAGGTGGTTTAGAGAATAGAATCTGGCATTCGAGCGCTTCGGTGTCCAGTGACTTAAGGAATTTTGAGGAGAGCATTGCGCTAGCTGCTTTCCTACGGTTGGTAATAATATGTGATTTACAACGAATAGATGGATATGATACTTTGATGAATGTTTAGTAACGAAGAAGGATTCCCTGATCATATTTCTCTCAATTGCTTGCAATCATAATTATTTTCAATTGCTTTGATTTTACTTTAAATCTAAAACAAATCCCCCTTGTAAAACTTTTGACAACTAAAACTCCCTGCTCTTCGTGGGAACGAACCTGACTTCCATTATATTATTTATTAATTGAGTGGATATAAAATCACTATTTGATTGCACCTACGACACGCAACAGTTGTAGGCCAATGTTCCTCTGAACACGCAACAGATCTTGAGATGAAGCTTAACCTCGTGCCATGACGCATCTTTGCACATGCACCATGCGAAAAACACGGGGTGTTATAGGATTGCTCCTTGGAAGTCAAAATTCATTGCTCAACCAGGTAAGACCACCCTTAACCAAGATGTTTTAGGAACTATTGCTAGTCACCATATGGTTGTGTTCTCTATGCCAAAGAAAATCACATACAAAATGGATGATGTACAAAGGAATTTCTGGTGGAACAAAAACAAGATGAAAAAAGTAGTTTTATAAAAAAAGTGGAACCATGTAGCTCTCCCTAAAGATTTAGGAGGTCTAAATATTAGGCAATCTTTTGTTCTTAATGAAACACTTTTAGCTAAATTGGCATGGAGAATACTTGAAGACTCTGAAGCCCCTTGGGCTACTCTCCTTAGTTATACATATTTTCATTGTTCTAGTTTTCTGAATTGTGCGCTCTCCAGACACAGTTCTTGGGTGTGAAAGGTATTTGTGATGTTCTAGACATCATTAAGTAGTTTTACTGTTGGTAGAAAGGTGATGGCACTGATATTAACATCTGGAAAGATACGTGGGTTCCTAGCTTAAGTGGTTCTCCTAAATCCAATTTCATTTCAGCAAATGTTAGTAAAGTTTGTCATTTGATTGATCCTTAAACAAACTCTTGGAAAACTGATACTTTAGAAGCCTTGTTTGATAGAGAAACAGTTAATACTACAAATATTAGAATACCTATAAAAGGAAAAGATACTATCAGGTGGAAACCAGCTGAAAATGGTGAAACCTCTATAAAAAATGCATACAGAACCATTTTAGAATCAACTCATCCTTGCCCAGCTAATAGTGGTGATATAGATTTAAAGATTGTGGTGTATTTGGGTACCCTCGTCTTTTCAACTTAGATGGTGCGAGTTATATTGGAACGTTGGCGGAAAACTGCAAATACGTTCTTTTTCAAGGATTTCGAATGTGGTAAGTTTTATTTTTACAATTCAATTTTTTTGGTCTTCTTTAAATTAAATTGTTAGTTTTAGATACCGACTTTAATTATGACTATATTGGTTTAATTTAGGGTTTACACAGTTAGATTTGTATATGTTGACGGGAATAGCATGTGAGAGAGATTTACTTCCATTTAACAAAATAAAGTGGGAGTTGGAAAATGGAAACAAATACTCCCCTTGTACTCAAATGATGTTGGAGGAAAACCAGAATCCAGAAAATTACATGCAAATAGAATAAGAGTGTCTGGGTTGACGAATTTTTTGAAGCATTATGCTAAGAGGGTTAACCGGGACATTCAAATACTGGTGATTATCCCGAGCTTGAACATATTTTTGTGTTATACGTGCTAGGACAAGTTATGTTCCCTAATCCTAACTCAGTAGCATTAGTTGGTTTTCTCGATGCTTTAGAAGATTTAACTAAAGCACCAACATATGATTTTGGGGCTGCAATTTTAGGTGAACTATACTTAACTCTAGGTGAATGCTCGTCTGGTGATTCAAATATCTTGAATCGATTCTTGGTCATGTTGGAGGTAAGAACCACAATCTCTTTTTATTTATTTTATTCAATTGTTAAACTGGTAAATATACTAAAAGAAGGATGTTTGAATCAATTTTATTTTCAGTATTGGTGGTATACTTACTTTGGTGTTTGTCAACCTGAGCTTCACGATACCCGTATAATTTTTCCGGTCATGTACATGTATAAAGCCGAAAATTGGATTGGTCAGATAAATGATGGTCAAAATGTCATTGCAGTTCAGAGGATGCAATAACTGTGCAGAATAACTGTAAACATGAACGAGATGCCGTATATTAATCTTGAGGAGTACTGTCAAGAAACAAGCACAAAGAATGCCACAGTTAATCCTTAAGCGACTTGTATTTTACAGTCCTGTTACTGGTCATGGTATTTGGTACTACGGTGAAAGACATATGTTTCAGCTACAAGGCAGAAAGGTAATTAAAGCAATCAACCCGTTCCCAACCTTGATAATTTAATTTGGTGACTGGGTAACTTTATTAACTAAACTTGGGAAGAAGCTGAAGAGAATCATTTTGATTACTATAGTTGGCTCCATAAGATTTGCAAGCCATATATTGTTGTGCAACCACAAAACTTGGGTAATGTGGATTTTCCAGCAATCGGTAATATATATGCCACTTACTGATCTTCCATACCAACCTCCATCACTATCGGGCGAAGACTATACATACCTTAGTAGTCAAATGGTTCATCAAATATGCCCCAAATATTTTGGGAAGTCATGACTTTATCTTCTTCAAGAGATATTAACAATGTTCCCCTTGGTTACGAAGGTATTATCGGAGGTATCCATATTAAGGGGTAGTGGCATCACCATTAGAACCAGTTGAACACTTTAATTAACGAATCTTCTCGATGGATTCCAGACTTTTCACCTGAGAGGGATATGCAGATCCAGAGGGACAATTTGACGTTTGCAATGCCTGAGACTTCAGCAGGTTCAAGTTATGATGGTATGAGTACAGTAAGTCATGGTGGTTCACGTCGTACCGATATAGGAACAAGTGTTCGTGATGACATGAGTACAAGCCCTAGTGGTAGTAGTCAAATAAGTCGTGTAACTCGTGGAGCTCTCTCATAAGTCGTCATTGTACTCCAAATTTAGTGGAATACACTCTAGTATAGGTGATAGAGGAGATGTGGAGATGACGGATATCTGGATCCTGACCCATGGTGTGACCACTGGTCGTTTCTTGCAAATGACACAAGGTCAGGAACACATTCCTGGTGGTGTCTCGGACATTGATGCATTTAGGCAATTTGCAATTACCACATCGACATTTCACCTATTTCAAGCACCTGCTCGCCCAATTCAACCATCTCATGTACCATTTCAAGGTTATGCTGAATCGTCTGATGCTACTCAACCACCATCTCAGACACAAATTTGATGAGTTTCCGAGTATGTATCAAACAGGCTTAGGGGAATATATCTTTGGAGGTGAGGGTAATCGCTAGTATAATAGATGTAGTGTAATGCACATTTTTGTTGTATGATCATTTAATGTAAGTGCACTTTTGTTCGATAAATGAAAATCTACTTTTATATTCATGCTTAAGTTAATAATTAAGAAATAAAAACATATAAAATGGATTAAAACTGGGCAACACTCTTAAGATTGCATAACAAATTCCATATTGGAACTCTTCTCCGTTGTTGGAGAGCCACTCCGCACGACATATTTGTTCAAGGTTCATCGGGCTTTCACCACTCCTCATGTTACGAGCTTGCAATATCAAAGCAATATACCTTTTAGCATTATCAGAAATTAAAATTATGTTGAACCAAGCACTCAATACCATCGCATAACGATTGTTGAGGTTCATTGTTTCTTCTTCAAATTTCATAAAAACGCGTTCCCAAAACGACGTGTCTTGGAGTGCGCCACCAACGATGGGATGATTAATTAGTAAGCAAAATATAATTCCTGCAAATACATTCATCTTCTGCAGTACTAAAATTTCGACTATGTGCTCTTGCCACATTAGCTCTTAATCTTCTTATTTCATTTTGCACATTGGATCAGTTTACAGCTCTTTGATTTTCGGCAGCATGTTGCTCTTCTATGAACTAAGCCATGTTCATATTTTGAAAAATTGGAAGAGTTAAGAAAATATGAAGAGTTGAAATGAAATTGGAATCAGTATTTATAGGGGGTAGATTTATGGCTGCTGGATCAGATATACTGAGGGGTGTCGTCTGCACCGGGCGGTCGAGTCATTACCACCGCTAGCGGCTTACACTAAGCCGCTCGGTGTAGTGTCAACAGAGCGGTCTAGACTGCACCCCTTGGTAGAGACTATACCTCGCCTAGCCCACTTAGCCAGGTTTATTTGCCACTTTGCCATGCTCTTAATGGGTAGAAAAGTGGCAAACTTGGAGAAAAGCCATACCCATAAAAACCGGCTTGAGAACGTGCAAATATTTTCATTTTCCATACCAAGCAGACTGGCAAATGGCATTCATCACTATGGTTAATAGCACAGAGCAAACAATAAAGGAACTACTTGTAGAGACATGTCGATCGCTCGATTACATGATTGTCGCTCACTGCCACATAAAATATAAGATAATGTAAAAATACAATTACAAGAAACTAGTTGTAATCCTAACAAGCTAAGCTCCAACAGTGTACTACTACATTAATTTAACAGGTTGCCGTGCTAGCCTCATGAGGAACCTAGTCAAGGGAGCTAAAGCGGATAGGGGACTGAGATTATATCGCAAGGGGGCAAGCTAACTTTACCTTCCATGTCAAATTCTGCAACATTGCGCCATTGGGGACTCGAAGCTGAGACCTCCTGTAACGCATCAACTTTTGAGGTATGGGAATGATCAGCTGAGCTAGCTATATGTAAAATAAAATAATAATTAATGAATGGTACGGTATTTACAACATCTCCCCATATGTGTATCAGATCTTAACGGGGTTTAACCGCCTCACAATATATAAGATAAAATAGAAAAATATATAAACGTTGTTTGGATTTACGTCTTCATTACTCAGTGATAAACATTAGATCGCTAATGAGAAAATACCGATCGACCGACTAACATTTTATTCAAGCGAATAGAAACTCTTTCGCTCGATATTGTCTAAGTGGTATATTTGACACTTAAATAGTTACGTTTGCCACTTTATCATACCCATAATGGGTGTAAAAATGACAAACTATGCAATTTGACTGGTGCATAAGCACGTACATGAACACAATGGTTCAAATTGACAAAGTCTTTGACTTCGGAAATGAGTAACAGTTTGTCACATTTGAAATGTATGCATTCAATTCCTACGGAAAAAATTGAAGCAAGGAAAAAAACGTGCCGGTGATTATGAATTCTCTAGTATACAACAGTAGTTTTATTATGTTTGAACAATTGGTACATACATTCAGTATAGTTTCTTTTTATACTTCATCTTCATTTGTATGTTTTTGATTATGTATATATCTTAGAAGTTGGAGACATCAAGCACATCACAGTCCAGCTTTGAATGGGATACCAGAACTAGTGATAAACTGACCACCCTTCATGATTGCGGAAGTAGCGGTAAATTCTTTAAGTTGTTCAGCAGTAACTGTGCCGGTCTTGATACCAGGCCACTTGATTCTTCCAGTCAATACAGCACCAGGTCCTTTGTTTTCGAATTCCAGGAAGTAACAAGTGTTGATACCAAAATCACCCATCCATTCATGCCAACCCTGAGGGTCAATCAAGTCGCCAATTTCAGTGTGCATGATTACGTGTCTAGCGTATTGTTTCCATGGACGACCCAAGTAGGATTTCAATGTCTTCCTGACAGGGAACAATGCTGGGTCAGCCTCGATGGTACAGTCTTGAAGGATGAGTGCACCAGGATCGTTTTCTGTTTTCCTTCCACTGGCTAAAACCATGTTTGCTTGGTTTTCCATTGGCTTTCTCACTATAAATTTGCAGTTTTGGAACAATGCCACTGCGTTTCCAAAGACGAAATCTATTGTTCCTGAGATGGTACAATCTCTGTAAAACTGACGTTTGGCGTGAGCATATAGCGTATCTTGGTAACCATCGATCTGGACATTGTAGAGGATGGACATATCGCCAGATACCCTCAAAGCCACGGCTTGATGGTTAGCTGCACCAGCAGTGTTCTCGAATCCGATGTCCTTAGCCATGAAACCGTATCCAACGACACCTGTTTGTTCATCATTCAATCAGTTAATCAAGAAATGTCGAAATTTATAAAAGAGTACGCAAATTTAAGGTTTAAGTATGCATGCAAGAAATGTCGAATTAACGTACTGAATGTTGCAGAAGCAAATGTGTTCATTCCGGTTTCCATTACATTACGGTTGTTGGTGATCTTAGTTTTTGTTGGGCCGTCTCCGATCAATATCACGTTGGTCATCGACTTTGTGACATTGATATATTCCTTGTAGACTCCGGCCTTCACGTGGATAACGAAGGGTTCCTTGCCCTTCACGGGCACTGTCTGAAGTGCATCCTTGACTGTCCTGAACTGACCGCTCCCGTCCTGTGCCACAACAGCGTTAGGCTTGATTGTATTGACGTCAACATGGAGAAGTCTGCGTTGCCCGGAGGTTGCCCAAGGTGGAATTTCCAATTCCTCTTCTTCTGACATCAACCTACGGTTAAACAATGGGATCTGCAATGATCCAATAATCTTGGAGATTTGGGAAACCATGTCTAAACCATTGTTAGTCAGCTCTTGAGTTGCGTTCAATGCATCCCTCATGGATTGCCCTGCCTTGCTAGTCGAGTTTTCGAACCCATCCAAGCATGTGTCTTCGTACGTCAAAGCAGCAGCCAACCAAACTTTAAGATCTTCAACGGCATCGTCGATCTTGCTGAGATCCAAATTACCCAACTGGTCAAACGAGTTGACAAGATCATCAATCGCGTAATCCATAAGCTCTTGACAGTTTTGAAGAGCGAGTTTTGCATTTGGCTCCTTCTCCAATGCTAACAATGTCCCTGAATGACTCAAAGATTCACGAATATGATCCAACGTGACATTGAACCCAATCTTAATGAGTTCTTTAGGATCGGTAGTGTTTCCGGCTGCCTTGCTCAGGTTATCGACACAAGCTTGTTTGTATTGGGTAGGTTGGCAAATGGCTTCAATGGCCTTGTTGGAAGTATGTGCATCAGCTGGAGGAGCATGATTACCCTCATCACTAGGATGGGTGTTATTGAGGTGGTTGGTAACACCAAAGGTAACTGCAACAACCATAGCAACCAACATTACAGAAGATACCATAAAGATGGCGATCCTTTTCTTTTTGTCATCCGCCATTTTTTTCTGAGAGCTCTAGTGGGGCTTATTTTCTTTTCTCTTCTTTATTTTTTCCCTTTTGAGATATAAAATAAAAAATAATGTATGAAACTTTTGTAAGCCCCCCTTGGACTCCAAATTGAAGGTTTCAGAAAGGAATTGATTTATACTGCAAGAACATTGCCGAGGAAAAGATGAAGAAAAAACAAAGTACATTTTTTTAGCAGAAAATAAGGGTCTTATTTAAGAAAACTACCAAACGGGAATCTTGTTAGAGAATTGTTGCAGGCCAGCCAGATACTAACTAATGGTGATGGTTATTTTCTCTCTATTTTTACATTTTGTACCTCTTTTTTAGTGTTTAGGTTTGACCTGGAGTTGGAGTTTGTCCTCCCACCGTTAAACCGTTTCGGGATTAGTCTCTGTCCAAAAACTAATGAGAAACCGTAGCTATATGGTTTGCAACAGAAAATTAAGAGTAAACTCTTGTCGCCGAAAGTTCCAGATTGGTTAGGGTAGAGGAGAAACTCTCGAAAAAAAAATCTTCTAATGAGGTTTGGACCGTTTGGACCGTTAGCCTTTCAATTTCATTTACGTTACGTTATGGCTATTAATGGGCTAAGCTAAACAGTCCGCGAGGTAAAGGAGACCTCCTCATGCTACAAGGTTCCCTCGTCTCTATACATAATTTGATCTTGGCGTGGTATATATGAAAATGGTTTTGAAAACTCATTGATTTAGAAAGGTATTTGTACCCAGTATAAAATTATTGGATTTGGATACCTGAGTTTAAACTCACCAGCATAAAAATTCTTTACCAATCAAAAAGAAAATAAATTGCTATATTTTGGACAGATAGTTGTACGGACCACACCTAGCTACCATCCAAGTATGCCCAATGTAGTCAATTTCGGATCTCAGTCCGGACTGAGATACTTGTATAATTTTATATTGGGGAGATTATCATTGAAATCTATGCGAAATTTTGGTTCCAAATTTTGCTAATTGTTAGGGGGAAAGCCAGGTTTACCAGAGGGGAAAGCGAATTTTGGGGTGGATTGAAAAAAGCTTTCCCTCCATCAAAAATCTTAATATCATAAGTATATAGGAAGTATATATACAGTTAAAGCGCCACCAAAGGCAAAATGTAGTAGCTGTGGAGTTGTGGGGTTCGATTTCGACAACTTTAGCTCAAAGCCTCAAACTAGTAAATAATATCTTAACAAGTACGGGCATATACCTTCCAGTGATAAACAACAACATGTCAAACGATTTTGGCATTTTCATGGGCTAACTTGGAAGCCATCATGCAAAGATACATAAGATGGCGGTCATCTTCTAAGACGGGGTTGTTGTTTTTATCATTCTTAATTATCACGACTTCATTATCATTAGCATCATGAGTATAGGATGACTGTAGGTTTTATAGATCAATTCTACCATATAAATTCAAATGGCACTTATGAATGTCAAGTTCAGTTTGAGCTTTCAATTATGTACCATCTAGAGAGAAGATTGTCAAGTTCAGTTTGAGCTTATTAAAATGATACTGTTAAGTATTTTTGAATAAGGGAGGCCCTAACAATTTATGCAATGTTCCTCTTTACAATAATTTGTACATTATTATGAAGATGAATTCAGTCGATGGTTTGAATCTTGAGTTCTTCTTAAAAGATTCTAACCAATTTGTACGAAAAGGGTATATGCAGAAGGAGAAGAAAGAGGCCATACTAGAGAGAAACTACTTCATATATGAATTTAAAAGTTTGTTCCTGTTATTCATTAAGTTAAAGTCAGTACATGTCCACGGCTGGCTATTAGAGCGGGCATGAATGGGCGTCTAAAAATCATTTTTGACGATTTAAGTAGAATTAAAGTAGGATGAGGTTAGTACGAAAAACAATAGAATTTTTTAAATTCACCCCAAAATCAGCTTTCCCTATAATAAAAGTGGATTTCCCCCTATTAATTATCCAAATTTTATGTTTATGATTTTTATATCAAGTGTTTTTCACAGATCACACCTATTAAGAATAAGAAAATACCGCCATTTGTTAAAAAAAAATAACGAAATTAGTATTCGTCCAGAATATAAGAAAACTCAAGATTCATACGAAGTTCAATATGAGAATGAGAGATATCATTTTATGGTTGGTTAGGGATCAATCTGACATTAAAAAGAAGACAAAATAAATGAGGGCTATTTTTTAGGGCTTTAATTTATTCATTTCATTTTAGGTGAATTTCCATTACCACTCTCATACTTTAGATAAATATCTATTATTACTCTTATCTCGGCCATCTTGTCTCGTCATCTCGGGCGAGATTTCCGGTCAAATACCGTATCGCCGATATGGTATATACCGTCTCGCTTGAGTGTCGAGACCGGTGATTTCCGCGAGATCTCTTCGAGATTGACAACACTGAGTGTGCGAATCTAAGTTGTCAAGCCAATTGTACCAGTTAAAGTTCGATGGCCAAAGTCAAATGATGATTAAGGCGATGCTAGTGCCCCACCAAATCACTTTGAGAAACAAAAAGTTTGAAAAAATAAAAATAGAAAGTGATATGACGATTCCGGTGAGAAACTACCATGTTATTTCTAACACCTGAGCTCTATCCTTTTATGAATAGACTCTTGATTTTGGGTTTCTCAACTCCTACAACCAATAGGTTGCCATCCACTTAGATTGATTGGTGTTATCCTGAATTAACACAAGTTTCTAGGCTCCAGAGTTTCATAATGCAACTAAAAGTTTCTCCCATACCACCGAACTTAAATCTAACATTGTCCTCAATGTTCTTAAGATGAAATTAAAAGAATGAACAAGGAGATCTGTTACCACTTAAAGAAAAGAAGTTAAGAAAGGATATTACCCTGATGCATGAGCATGGGTTACCTTCCAAGAAGTGTAAAGTTTAAAATCTCCAGCCAAACGTCAAATACCACAAAATGACTAATTACCTTTCAATAGTCGAAACAACTGTGGGTTATCAAAACCAAATAGAACTAACACAAATATGAGTCAACTGCACTAGATCAGAAAAATGAACAGTTGGAGTACAACCTTATCTAAAGTTTCTCTCAAGACAATTGGGTTTATATGTGGCCCCCATTTGGGCTTCATATGAGCGTCTCGATAAACAGATTCATCCGAACAACAGTTCTCTACTACCTGAATTTCCTCCTGGACAGTATCAAGAGGGTCGGGTTGTAGAATCTCAAGAGACTCAAGTTGAAAAAGTGGGCGTATAACAACACCCAATAATTCGTTCGACAATCTGTATGGACTAAACTCCAATATAATTCCGAGAGCACCAACTTAAAAGCGATCTCAATCAAGAGATATATCAAAGAACTTTATCTTTATTTCTCAATACAATCGGCAAATCAAACAAATAGAAATCCGCGAACCTGATTGATATGAGAAATAACTTGGACGGTACCAAAGACCAATGCCCAAGTGTCAATCAAGTTATATCCAACTGTAGATGGTGAAATATGGATAAAGGGAAAAAGTGTCATTTCAAGACTATTGACAGATTTCAACTCTCACGGGAGAGATTAAGCCCTTTGTTCTCAAGGCACTTATAGCCACGATTTATAGTGTACGTCCCCGCGAGACACTGTTGGTTGTGATGCCGTGATTCCTAACATACATCCCCGCCAGATACTGCTGGTCACGTAGGTTCCGTAGAGCGTAAAACGTCCCCGATAGACTTATGAACCAGAACAACCACAATTCCAGCATGTCTTCGCGAGACGCAGCTGATTGTGATGACATGATTCCTAATATACATCCTCGACGAGATACTGCTAGTCATGTAGGATCTGTAGATGCGTAAAAACGTCCCTGACGGACTTATGACCCAGAGCGGAGATACGCATATCTCTTGTAAGCACGACTTATCTTATTTTAGATCAAGGACTGATTCCTAGTACATCATCGCGAGATACACTGGTCATGTATACTCTAGGCTCTGACTCGACTTACTGAGGTTTCCGAATAATTCCTAGGACATCCCCGCATGATACGCTGGTTATTCTGCCTCCGGGCCATTTCGACAGACTCCTAGAACATCCTTTCGAGATACACTGGTCTTGTTGGCCCCATCATATGGACACACAGTTGATTCCTAGCACATCTTTGCAAGACACGTTGGTCAAAGACAAATGAGACAAAGTTTCGCAAAGGAATTAATCGGGCATACACAGCCTTTTCTCTCTCCAGGAAGAGTCTCAGCTGAGCACAGAGAGATTCGGATCCGTTAAGAAAATCTTCGTAGAGATTTTGATCCATCTATAAATCTCGGAGAGATTCAAATCTCTCAGGAAACTCAGACAAGGCTGACTATTCCCCATAGTAGGCATGAGCCTCATGTGGGAATTGAGTCTCCTTTTCAGACTCTCCACACAAATTCTGAGGCATCCCATGCCTTATTAATTCCTCTGCACAGAGCAACAATACACCTCAATTATAAGAAAATTGAAGGAGAACTTAAGAACAAATTCCGAAGTCAAAAAACACAATGAAGCAAGCATATACCCAAAGTTCCATTCGGCTTCAATGAATGGTCCGCTCCTGAGGATTACATACATACCAGTCTTTCAACTAAGACTGATGAATTTAACTCTATCATACTTCCCTTCAAAACTAAACTGCATTGCGGAGATAAATCCATATTAGTTATCAACCCAAGACACAGAGCATATGGACAAGATGTAAAACATCAAACAATAAATGCCAAAATTGAAGCACATATGTATTGCATTACCTGTCCTTGTACAGGTTCATGGATGTTCCAAAAGATGTATGTCTGAATCACATTTAGCCCTCCGTGTTTGGCTTTATTTAAGATCTTTGGCCACTCCTCTGGAGGACTACATGGGTAATGAATAGAACCAGAGAAGAAAAGCTTATCATTTAGCCCTACGTGTTTGGCTTTACATTTAACAGCAAACTGCTTATCATCCGACCCAGATACTGAAACCAAAAAATCAACATACCCAGAAATCAAACCCTAATATCAAAAACTAGCTAGATGAAAATGAAACCCTGAAATTGAAAAGAGAAAGAGTTTCTTTATAGAAAAAATCAAAAAAAAAACTAAAAAAACTAAAAATCAAACTACATATTCATAATGATAATAAAAGTCAAACCTAAAATAGGCAACACTATGAAATCAAAGGAAAAAATATTGAAATCCTGATTTATCAACTCAGGATTGAAACGTCACAGTTGAAATCGGACCAGAAAATGATCTCAAATACAGCAATTGCACTTTAGCAAAATGCCTAATTTTTTCTTCAGAAAATTCAATTTTTTTTTGAAATCCTAATTTTTCAATCAGGATTGACCATCACAGTTGAAATCGGACCGGAAAATGATCTCAAAAACACATGCAATTGCAGATCCAACAAAAGCCCTAATTTTTCTTAGGAAAATCGAAAAAAAATGACCATGTGTCTAAATCCAACGGAGATAGAGACCATGAAGTATATCCCTTCCTTTTTAGGTGAGGATTGATCGAACCAAGTGGTATCTCCAACTTCCTTTATGGATCCACGGCCTCAACCACACTTCCACTATGTGTAGTTGTAACACCTTAGTTTATGGTGTATATCCCTTATTGAGGATTTGTAACCTTGCAGGTAGGTTTGCAGTTGGTATGTGTGATCTCATCACTTTAGCGACATCAGTGTACATTCTGAAAATCGATTATTCTTTGTCACTTCACATTTACATTTGTGGAGTACAAGAATCAATATGAGACACGGTGGGAACACACCACGACAATTCATGTCGTCCCCTTAGAAAATACGTTTTCTTATCTCCCCCTAACGACGGGAAGACTGTCTCATTAAAGTGATAACCCGCAAATCTAGCGCTAAGAGATATCTTTCCAAAAGTTTTAAAATGCGGATAATTGTTGGGAACTCATTTCCAACATAACTACTTAACTGTTTTGAAGACCCATCATAGTACGATGTGGGGTCGTAATGGCACATATATAGCACAACCAAAAATGCATAATAATACAAATGTCAGGCTTATATCCAGTTACCAACTGGTACGCAGAAATGGTTGACTAATTGTGGGTTCCAAAATGAATAATTGAATATGCGTGTAATATTGCATATCCCCCAAGCATTTATAGGAAGGTTGTTACACATAACCTATCCTTAGACACCATCTGTAACCTTTGATGGTAGCCTCTGCGAGACCATGGGGTAAGGATGTTCTACACTGATCCTTTTAAATATGCAATATCCATCAAGTACTTTTGATGTAAATATATAGCATTGACAAGGTTGGTGGGTCCTTAAATTGTATAATATGTGCTAGGATTGTTTAAAAAACGCATTATTTCTTGTGATCAATAACTAATTCAACACTTCGAATCATCTACCAGAGCCATAAATCACTTGAATGGTCTGCATTCTGTATGGATATGTTCACAAATATCACCTTGTTTCTTTTGAAAGAATGGGTTGTTTACCATTTGCATCTTAGGATGGTCTCAATCCTTTTTACTAAAGAATGACTTTGTAAAATGAGTTACATGCTTTATTACTTTAAAAGCATAATGGGAGGTGGTGTTTTTAGTACTTTAGAAAGAGTTGATTATGAGAGATGTCGTCACTTTGCATTCTTTCAATCTTTGTAATTCCCATTTTCTTGTTCACTCAAATAAAAGGATGTCCATTTGAGTTCTTTCAAAATAGAACATCATATCACAACCAAAGTGTCTTTATGGTTATGTCAAAACCTGAATGAGTCAATTCCCAACATTACATTGTCGGTGACGATATGGATTCAATTATCCAAATATTAGTGATTTACAGTTCACTAGACTAATTGGCTCATTATTTTCTCTAAAATGTGATTCCTTTCACATTCATTGGAGGTAATTTGTAGATGCATTCCCATTCTCACAGTTAGTTTTCATACAATAATCGTTTGCATAGACTTCGTAGAAACTTATCAAAGTGTGATTAGCTCTTGGTTCTTACAGAGCTCATGTAACTTTTAATCTTTATACCAATTAGGCAACACAGATTGAGCATTTCTTCGCTTGGCTATTACATGTAGTGATCCAATCATCGCATGGTATTATATAAGGAAATAATTCAACAATAAGTTTAATATATTTCCTTAAGAGCTTCGTGTAACAAGTGGTGTGGCCTTATTACGTACCAAAAGAAAATTTATCTCATTTACTTTAGAGTGTTACAGTTCATGAAGATAATTCATAGTGCACAAATGATCTTTATAACTCAAATGCTTAAGAGTATTTCAGTCTCAAGGAAATAATATTATTACATTAATAAAGAAATAATAATAACTTTTAATAAAAATAATTTAGATTCAAGCCAAAAAGATAAAAATATTAAGTTTTTGATTTTTTAAAATAATTTTCTTGATACCCAATGGGTATCCAGAACCGATGGGTACCCGGGACTTTTAACGGGTCCGGTTCTGGGTCCACAAATTTAGGAACCGGACCCGACTTTTACAGGTAGGGCCCGGGTCCGGGTATAGTGATATCCGGGAGGACCCGGACTCATTGACAACCCTAGTTAGATGTATATATCTCCTTTACATGAGCTATTATTAGTACTGCCGTGAGGGAGGAATGAGGTTAAGTAACATCATCATTCTACAACTATTTCGGATTTTTGAGTTATCCAAATCAAACTTACTAAAGCACCTGCATAGTTGGATATGGGAAGCCAATGATATTACCACAAGGGTGCCCACAGTAAGGTTCTCGATGTCCTTAATACCATCTATATGTAAAATGATTATTTTATCCTTCAAAATAATTGGATCATTTCTTCTTCATTCATTATCCGAATAACAAACGTTTGTCCATTTCGCATAACTTTTCGAGATATACTGAATGGTACTAGTTTCATCTTCAGATTATTGGTTGAATAATTTATATTAATCAATGTTCTTATTTGAGTAATCGAGTAATTAGTGGCTAAATTGTCTCTTGACCGGTCTAATGGCGTTGACAAGCTTGCGGGTCGGTACATTTATACTCTAGAACGTATTGATAAATATTGTCGAAGGCTTGCTACATAAAGATAAGATATTTAATTTGAACTTAATACACACCCCAAGATGTTTCTTTCATCTTTTGAAATACCCTATCGGGCTTCAATCGTGGTCAATGTGACAATGTTATTTGAGCAGTGATTAGGCTGAATACAAGGCTTTTCTGATGAAGCTGGGAAAGTATATGGAGGTTCTTTGGGAGGTGGACGATCAGTTTCATAGTTAAGCATGAGATCAACTTCAGTCATGGTTGGCCTATCTACTGCTCTATTCTGGCCACATAACAACCCAATATGTATGCATTTCATCACTTCAAATGGAGAATACATATCAATCAAAACCTCATCGACAATCTCTGGCCATTTGCCTTCATTCCAAAGCCTCCAAGCCTAAAACAAAAATGTTAAAATATATAAGTTCATTAACATGTTAGCTTCAAATCCATTGCCAAATATAGTTTGCATCAAGTAGAAGATATTGACTTCATGTTCTTACATACATGAAGTAGAAGATTCAAAGGTTGTTCAGGATTGTAAAAGTTGTTATTTCTCTTACCGCTCACAACTTCCAGTACTAACACTCCAAAACTAAAAACGTCAGACTTCTCCGAAAATGTCCCTCCAATCATATACTCCGGGGACATATAACCACTGCGCTTGTACGAGAAGACACATTATATGGTAGATGACTAAATGAGTTATCGAAGTTTAAGATGATAAAATTGGAAGCGTGCTGCTCAAACTGTTCCAACGACCCGGCTAGTATTATCTATAGCTTGGTTCCCTCCAAATATTCGTGCCATTCCAAAGTCTGAAATTTTCGGAATCATGTTTTCATCCAATAGAATGTTACTGACTTTGAGATCTCTATGAATAACTCTTAGTCGAGAACCGCGATGAAGATAAAGAAGGCCACAAGCAACCCCTCCAATAACGTTGAATCGTTTATCCCAATCTAGGTATGCTTTGTTCCTTGAATCTGCAACCAGTACAAAGATGTGGCGAGAAATAAATTAATGATGAATGTAAAATATATGAAAATGCAAGGCCACCCTTCAAGAAGGATTCTATTTGTTGTATTTAAAGGTGCAAGCATGTCAATTAATATAGCATATGCGAAAAGAAACAAACCGAATAGAAATGCATCTAAGCTTTTGTTGGGCATGTACTCATAAATTAACATGTTCTCTTCTCCTTCGACACAACAACCAAGAAGCTTCACAAGGTTACGGTGTTGAAGTTTGGAGATCAATACAACCTCATTCTTGAACTCTTCGATACCCTGTCCGGAACTTTTTGACAGTCTTTTCACTGCTATTTGCTGCCCGTTTTGTAGTTTACCCTAAAAACCATGCTCCAATGCACATATAGAGATTCTAAGAAATATTTAAAAATATATTTGATAGTTTCTACTTCTAAGAAATATATAGAAATATGTGATAAATTCATCACAATTATTATAATATTGAAACGTACGTAACTTACCTTATAAACTGGCCCAAAACCCCCTTGTCCCAATTTGTTTTTCAAGCAGAAATTGTTTGTAGCAATGGCTAAACAAGCAAGGTTACATATTTGTAAATCATGTGTTTCTCTTTCAGTTGTACAATCGTTAAATATATTTGGAGTGTTGTTGTAGGTATCATTGGTTTTCAACAAATCAGTCAACAGCCATTGGAGTCCTTTCAATATTCCTGGATTTTCATGCGCAAGGAAAGAAAGTGAAGAGAAGATTAGTAAACGTAATTGATAAATACAATAGGTAGCATGAATTCATTGGTGGCAGATCTGAGATTTTTCTCCTTTCATTAGTCCATAATAACGTTAAAAATATTTACCTCTTTCATTAGCCTTATTCCTTTGACATAGGTAAATGAATATTAAGGGGAGTCAGGGTGGGAGATCACCTCAGAATTCAAATCCATGTTTTATATTTTTGCTAAGTCCAAAAATTTATTAAAGCAAAAAACGTAATTATAAGGGGGAAATAACATCAGAACAAGCCTCAAAAGGCTCATAATTATAACTCAAAAAAAAAAAAAAAAAAAAAAAAAAAAAGCTATCTACATCTAGTACCAACTCCTCTCAATCTTCCTCTACGAATATTACTAATTTTATCCGGTTTATTCTTGAAAAAAATGGTAGTCATATATAATGTCCCTATCCCCGTAGCCATGTGTTAGTACTAAATGATGTTAGTTGTTATATAGTCAGCTCTAATTGGTTAAATTAGTTATAACTTATACTATGGGTTACGATACTTTATCTTTATTTTGTGCATGTACGTAGTTGCAATGAGTTAGATGTGACTCAACTAATACAAAGATATGTGAGTCAGTGGCTTGGTCTTATGAATCAGTGACATTTTCATACCTGACGTAAATGAGTGCGAGTCAGGAGTTAGGTTGGAGTCAGAAGTCGAGTCAGATCTGACTCAAATTAAAAACAAACAGTTTGACATCTGACTTGAGCCGAGTTAGGAGCCGAGTCAGCAAGAAACAAGCATGATGATAGATGCAGATATGTTTTCACTGTTACTAAATAAATCTGTGTTCTGAGGGATTCCCTTGACAATGTGCTATTAATTTGGTAATATATTGGTATCTTATTCTTAAAACATATTACTTACCCTTTGGGGGAATTTCGGAATCTGCAAATCTAATATAGAATTTCCCTGCTCTGCCATCTGATTTCTGCTTGAGATTCAACATATCTCCCTCCCATAATTGACACCCAGTGTTCCCATAAGCATAAGCATTGCAAGAGCATGTACTCTGGCAAGCTGATTTGCATTCTTTCGCGCTATTAACTTGTCGAGATTGTGGATTATCAGGCAATTTTGAGGTTGCAATTGGCGAAAACACATCTTTACTTCCACATTGCAAAGACGTATTCCTTAGACACCCAGCAGTTGAATCTCGAAGATTCCAATCTAAAGGAGATTGTTCAACGAAACCAGGCAAACACTCACACTTCAATGTATCCTGGTTACAATTGCCAAAATGTCCACAGATACCATAAACATCACAAAGTTGTTTCGGTTGAGACCAAAACAAATTCCACTTTTGCGTTGTATCTGACCATGCAAACTGCTTGAGTTGGCCAGAAACATCCATTACCATTCTCACAAGAATTGAACTATCATAAAGATTATAAGTAAAGTAACTCTCATTTTCATTTGAAATGTAACTAAAATTGTAAAGGTAATTTAATTTCATCTCGGGAATTAAATTAAATGTTTTTGCTTGTTCATCCATTCCCCACTTGCCCAATACACCCTGGACTTGTTCCATTTTTTCACATATTGATTGGTTTTAGTTGGGTCTAATTCTAGGCTGAAAATTCCGGTAGCGGGATCTTCTTGATTTCTCCATGAAAAATGTAACTGAAGATGCTGGATCGCTAAGGGGTTTATCCCTGTTAGCGACCCAAACTACTGTTTTCACCGAGATCTTGTCGTAGTTATACCAGACACCTATGTAGTACTGAGACTTAGATTTACCTGGTGCCAAGAAACCCATCATAAAGTTGCCATCTTTCGATGTAATTGTTTGAGTACCACTTTAAGTTTCACCTGGGGAGATGGTATCAGCTGCAAATGAATTGTGAGGTTTATTGCACAGGACAAAAACGAAAAGCAGCACCGAAAAAGAAGTCGTTTTAATATCCATATCCATCTCTATGCACAACCAAAGTTCAGGCAAACCCAGTAATTAATTTAATTCTTTCAAAGCAATGGACAGCTTCATTTGTCTTTTTTTCTTTTTCGTGAAGAATTAAGAAAAACATAAATTAGAAGAAATGGAGAAGATTACAATGCATAGATAATGCTTTTGAAAGATGTAGTAGGAACTAAGAAGAACTACACAAAAAGACTAAGAAACATAGTCAAACAAAACTTTAAGAAATTTCAAGTTCTACTCAATTGTTTGTAATGATCATCTTTGACACGCTTAATTGTAATAAGTCAATCCATCATTTTTCTTTGTGACCGTATCTGTGCCTAACATATGTTGAATTTGTGAATAATCAGAAGGAAAGAAAATTATATTACTGAGTGTTTGGTTGGTTGGTGAGACAAAGAAATCATTGTTGAGCCGATCCATTTTTGTGCAAATATATATATATATATATATTTGTTGCAAATATCTCGAATGCACATACCATGTCATCATTGTTGAGCCGATCCATTTTTGTGCAAATATCTTTTTTTTTTTTTTTTTTTTTTTTTTTTTGTTGCAAATATCTCGAATGCACATATATATACCTTCATATCTGATTTAAGATCCATTTTTATCTTTTGCTGCCACTCAAGAGGGTATTTGTTTCTCAAGTAGGCAACGTATACGTAAATGAATATTAATGGAGATGGTCGATCTTAGTTTCATATTGCCATATAGCTAGCTCGATCGGTAGATGGGATTGCATAAGCATAGACTAAAAAGTATAATTACAAAATTTTATTGATCCATGAACCAACATGCGTGTACATTCACACAAAAATGATCGTACAGGTTTTCATAGAGTATGGAAAAAAACACTAGTAACGATCGAGAGGACTGGATTGACTACTTATGCAAATATTGCGGCTGCTTAATTCCTACTTGATGATCATAAAAAATCGACGTATTGAGAGTATAAACGCTTTGGTAGCTTTCTTCTTCTTCTTTTTTTCGTCCCGGTCAAGATTGTATATTCTGACGGACTCTTTGAAACTATGTACATCATCACATTCCTGCATTGTAAGGGACACCAGAAGTCATGATAAATCACATTCCTGCAGTGTAGGGGACACCAGAAGTCATGATAAACTTACCACCCTTCATAACACTAGAAGTGGCAGTGAACTGTTTAAAATGTTCTGGAGGAAGGGTTCCCGTCTTTACACCACGCCACTTAACTCTTTTTGTCAAGGCCGCGCCAGGACCCCTGTTATTAACTTCTGCAAAGAAACAAGTGTTGAGGCCAAAGTCGCCCATCCATTCATGCCAACCTGCTGGATCGATCAAGTCATCGATTTGACTATCCATGATTATGTGTCTTGCATATTCTTTCCACGGCCGACCCAGGTAGGACTTCAACGTAAACCTCTCTGGGAACAACAAGGGGTCTGCAGTGATGGTACAGTTTTGGAGGACGAGGGCAGCTGGGTCATATTTCGTTTTCCTTCCGCTGGCGAGCACCATGTTTGATTGATTGTCCATAGGTTTCCTTACTATAATTTTGCAGTTCTGGAATAATGCCATTGCAGCACCAAAAATGAAATCTATTGTCCCAGTGATGGTACATTCTCTGTAAAATTGGCGATTGGCGTGAGCATATAATGTGTCTTGGTAACCGTCAATTTGTACTCTATAAAAGATAGACATATCGCCCGAGACCCTCAATGCCACAGCCTGATGTTTAACTGCTCCTGCGCTGTTTTCAAATCCAATGTCCTTGGCCATGAAGCCATCTCCAACAACACCTATTAAGTTCACATATATATGATTAATAAATATATAGGTATATTAGGGATGAAAAATTGCACTGCCTCCGTTTCTGGAAAAGATATACATACAATTTGGCATATTTTTAGACTAAAATGAAAAGGTAATAATATCTCTTTTCCAGAAACAAGATAATAGTATTTTATAAATGAGCTATACTTACTGAATGTTGCGGTTGAAAAAGTGTTGATCCCATCGGTAAATCCTTTGTTGTTTGTGATCTTTGTTTTTGTGGCGCCATCTCCAATCAACATCACATTGGTCATTGTTTTTGTAACGTTGGCCCATTCATTATAAACACCCTCCTTGACATAAATTATAAATGGTTTCTTGTTCTTCACAGGAACCTCCTGGAGTGCATCCCCGACTGACTTATACTTACCGCTCCCGTCAAGAGCTACAACAACATTAGGAGTGATCGAATCGGAATTGCTTTGCAGGAGTTTGCGTTGCCCAACCGTGGCCCAACTTGGTATAGTCGATTTTGATTCTGATTCTGATTCTGATTTCGAGTTCCCCGATGTGAACAAGCCTTGAGTAGTTGATTCTGATTCTGATTTCGAGTCCCCTGCAGTGAACAAGCCTTGAGTAGTTGATTCTGATTCTGGTTCTGACTTTGGTTCCTCTGATGTGAGCAAGTCTTGTGCACTCGACCCTCCAGATTCGGATTTCGATTCGGGTTCTTCTCCATGGTGGAGAAATGGAATTTTGAAGATGCTAAGGATTTTTGTGAGTTCAGAAACCATGCTAAGTCCATTACTAGTCAGCTCCATTGTAGACTTCAATGATCCTTTCATGGATACCCCAGAATTACTTGTTGAGCTTTCAAAACCATCCAAACATGTGTCTTGGTACGTCAAGGCGGCCGACAACCAAACTTGCAAGTCTTTTACGGCTTCACAAATCTTGAAGATATCCAAAGGACCTATATGTTCGAAACATCTAGTGATACCATCGATCGCATAATCCATAAGCTCCTGACAATTGTAAAGAGCTAACTTGGCCCTTGGTTCTCTCTCCCGCCTCAGCAACCCTCCTGAAAAACTGAGTGATCCATGGAGTTGAACCAAGTTCGACTGGAATCCAATCTTAATAAGTTCTTTCGGATCATTTACGTGGCGGGGTTCCGCTTTGTTTAAGGTATCAATGCAAGCTTGTTCGAAATTCATTAGTTTGCAAATAGCCCCGATTGGCCCGATCTCCTTATTGGTGGCATTGAATAGTGGCACACCACCAATAACGTTTTTGGTGGTATTTAATACACCACCGATAATATCGACACCGCGAATGGCATCAACATGAGCTGCAATGACGAATACTAGCACCATCCAGGAGGCGCTCATCATCGCTAAATTATTCTTCTTATGTTGAATCGGCATATTTGATTAATTGCTAAGAAAATGTGAACTATTATGATGACACAAAGGATTTACTTATATAGGCTGAGACTTGAGAGATGAATCTAGGAAATTTGAAAGTTAGTTAAGTTTGTTAAGAATAAAGAGGAAAAATTTACTGCACAATGGAAGGCTGAAAAGAATTTACAGAGATAGAAATTTGAGTGTATCATAGTCAGTTTGAATTCGGCGTCAATCCTTAATTATTTCTAGTAGATTATCTAACCACCATGTATAATGGTGAGACGCAGGAATCATCAATCTAGCTCCTAAGTTGGACGTTTTCTATTTCTGACAACAATTGTGCATTTCTCCATTCTGCTATTAATTAGTGCACAAAACGTTCATTTAGGCCGTTAAAATGAATCTACTGGTGGGAATGGATGCAATGAATCTGCTAAATTTTGAAGTCTCAATGAGCTTGAAACAATACGAACCTCTGATAGTTTAAGGTACACTATAGATGATACTCCCTCCGTTTCTAGAAAAATGTTACTTTCACTTTTTTTAGTTTGGCCTATTTTTAGGCTAAAATGAAAAAGTGAAAGAGTAACACTTTTCCAAAAACGGAGGTAGTATGTTATATCTTTTTTTTTTTTCTTTTTTTTTCTTGTCTGACTCGTCTAGTTCTGATTCACCCAAAACTGACTAAAATTACCAAAATTATTTGGATCTGACTCAATAAGTTTGTTTTTTCGAGTCAGACCTGATCATCTGACTCAAAAATATGCGGAGTCTGGGCCGGGGTACATGGAGTACCAGTGAGCTATGTATTGGAACATTTATTTGTTGCTCAAAAAGGTGACAGTCTCAAATACAAGAATTTTGTTGCATGAAAGCTAATAATCTTGAATTAGCATGGAAAGAATTATAGTAATTCCCCTCTGAATGGAATTCCGGTTGCAGGCAGCCAATCATCTCCTAGTATGAAGCTCGAGACCGTGAACGCAGTCGCATTCATGAGATCAATAGTGCGATAACCAGGCCACTGAACTCTGCTGCTTGTGTTTGATCCAGGTCCCCTGTTATTGAATTCAGCATAATATAACGTGTCTAGAAATTCTCCAGTCCAAGGATCCCAACCCGAAGGATCAATCAAACCATCGATGAACGATTGACTGTAAATAGTCCTCGAGTATTCTCTCCATGGTCTTCCTAGGTATGTTCTAGTAGTGCCATTGCTCGATGCCAAGTCTGGGGAAGCTAAGATATTGCAATTTTGGATCGAGGTTCCAGTGTTCTGGTTTGGGTCTGCTCTGCCTTGAGCAGTGACCATATTTGCCTGGCCTGGATTTGGTAGCCTTGCATACATATTGCAGTTTTGGAAAACAACTGCTGCATTACCAAAAATGAAATCGACTGTTCCGTATATGTCGCACTCTCTGTAGAATTGTCTGAGGGAGTGAGTATATAAGGTATCCTGGTACGCTTCAAAACTGCACCGGTAGAAAGTTGAGAAGTCAGCTCCGCTTCGTACTGCCACTGCTTGGTTCATGCTCGGTCCTGCTGTATTACGGAATGTGATATTTATCCCGACGAATCCTTCGCCAACGACAACTGCAGTTAATCAAATCATATGCATATTAGTAACATTCCAGAGACATAAGAAATTAGAGCGCACTAACTAAAAATCACATCTGAAAACAATATGGAAAGAGTTAGCTAGAATTACTGAAAGTTGCTGATCTGAACGTAGTAGAGCCACCACCAACGCTTCTATTTCCGGTGATTATAGTCTTATTGATACCATCTCCTATCATCATAATGTTTCTCTTGTTCTTAACAATGTCAACATATTCTTGGTAAACACCGGATTTGATGTAAATCAAGAAATAACCATCTGCGATGCGCGTTCTATTTGGTGCAGCCGCGACCGCCTCATTTATGGTGGTGAAATTGCCACTCCCATCCTGGTTCACTACCACCATATCTCGCACTACTACTTTATCTGAAACCGTCTGGAGCAACTTTCTTTTGCTTGCTGACTCAAAGATCTCACGGTTCTGACTCGACATCTTTAACTGCAAGCCACCATCTCGAATCATGTCAGAGAATAAAAGCTTCCTCCCAATCTGCATCTTTCCTCTCTTTTTTTCACGTACCCATCCCCGGTTATACAGAGCTAGAGATACACTAGATATCTTGTTCTCATTTGAAAGAGGTGCATACAAGGCATCCTTGACAATCTGAGGAGATGCAGTTTCTTGAAGGCCTTCGTAACAAGTTTGTTGATTTGTCAGTATGGCACTAAGCAAGGTTTGCATATCATCAGCCTTCATTGTAGGGAGTGCTCTGGTGGAATTAATACTGCTTATAGTAGTCGACAAGTATTCCACATTTAGTTGCTCAAGTTGTCTGCAATCTTCTAGAGCTTGAACAACATTTTTTGACAAAGTGGCCGAGCGCATAAGAAGAGAATCGACCGAAGCCATGAACTTCTTTGTTTCTGATAAAGATTTACGTATGGAAAATCGGCAATAATCATAGACATTTGATTTCCCTGTTCCTGGGAATATGGATTTGCAGAAGTTGGGGTATAGAGTTGCATTGCAAACTACTTCCGGTGCCACGGGCGTCGTAGGCGCATATGAAGGAGAACTTGCTGCACTAGAAGGAGATGAGAGGACCAAAAGGAGAATAATATAACAAGGAGTTGTGTAAAGAAAAGAAGACAAGAGTGTAGAAGCCATGACTAGGCTTCAGTTTATTTGAAGAATGAAGATATTCAGCAAGCTCATTTATAGAAACCGAAAGATATTCATGATTTGTAAAAGAACGCGTGAATAATGGCAACGAAATTAGATATAAGTCTGCATCATCAAGAGTAGAAGAAGATGATGCTCTTTGAAACTTATTTTTTCTAGTCAACTTTGAAGTATATTCTTGGCTTCTCAAGGGATATTAGTAGCAGCAGTTATTTCAACCACTTGTCTCCTGCATATTACCCCACATAAGAATTAATTCAGTGGTATTAAACCTTAATTTCACACAAGCGGTGCACAATGCACATTTCACTTTCTCCATGATGAGCCTCGACCAGTACAGCTTTGATGGTTTACAGCAATGCCTAACCAGTATTCCGTTTTATTGGAAAATCTTGGCACCTACCAGTACGATTTATCGGTGTCGGACCCATTTATCGCGTTGTTAGCGAAGGTCTGACGACAAACGTAATTAATAAAACCAACTGGGAATCAGATAAGTGTCGGTTTCAATCGACTGGAGTACATTTTCAGAGTCAAGGATGAAGAAGTCTGTTTACATGTGAAATTGATGGCCAATAATTGACAAGGATGCAGAGAAAAGAAGACTAAAAGAGAAGGAATTGGAAATTCTGCCCAATAGTAAATGTGCAATCAAAGCTCTTTGACTTTATCAAAGCTGGGCCTTACTTCGTCAAACTATGGGTGTTAAGGCCTGTTTTATGACTTTCTTAGGGTTAGTCCAGTTGGCTATGAGCTGACTTTCATGCAGTGCAGTTCACCGGAAAAATTGCACGTGCATGTAATTTTTGATCTAGCAGAATCATAACAACTGTTATGAAATATGTATGGCATTTCAGCATTTCAATAATTAAATCAATACAAATCCAACTTTAAGAACGATTTTATCAATTAAGTTGTAAGACCGACTTGAAACTTGACACCCGTAGAAGGTAACCAAGCTTTGCCATCAATGAATCGCCCAACAGTAAAGATATTAGCAGTTACAGCATCATGTATATCATGATAACCGGGCCATTTAATCCGGCCAGACAACGATGAACCAGGCCCATAGTTCATGTACTCTCCATAATACAACGTGTTCAAAGCGAAATCTCCATACCATTCAAGCCACCCTCTAGGTTGAACTTGGTTACTCATATACGTCTGTAAGTAAACCGTTCTTGAGAATTGTTTCCACGGCCTGCCTAAATAGGTTGGTTCCGTTGCATAAATGTAGCTGCGTTGTATAGAAAACCCGGTGTTTTGGTTCGGATCTTTCCGGCCTTGGGCTGTTATTGTGACCTTTTGGTGTGGTAATGGCTGTCTAGTGAAAATCTTGCAGCCTTGGAGTACAGCAGCCCCATTGCCAAAAATGAAATCTATAGTTCCGTAAATGCTGCATTCGCGGTAGAACTGACGGAGGGAATGAGCGTATAAGGTGTCTTGATAACCTTCAATGCTGCATTGGAAAAACGCTGATTGATCCGAGTCGACTCTAAGGGCAACGGCTTGACGGTTTTGTGGACCTGCTGTGTTCCGGAATGTTAAGTCTCTTGCTATGAACCCCTTTCCCGAAACAGCTAAAGAAAACATGAAAAAGAAACTCATTATTGTGAGAAAACCACGTAACGTATCTCCGGAACGACTTTTGGAAGTCCAAAAAATCAAAAATCATTTTGGCAATAATTTTTCAGAATGCCTTCTAGAAGCAGAGAAGTCATTTTTTTTTGTAAAACAAGATAGTTTTGCTTCTGACTTCTACTCCTGGAGAAGCAGAACTCATAAGCAAATTTGTATCCAAACACGCTATAAGTTATAGGCAAGAAGTGTAGCTAGGCTTACCAAATGTTGCTGTTCTGAAAGTAGTCCACCCTTGCAAGAAATTACGGTTAGCCGATATAACTGTGATTCCCATTCCATCCCCTACCAACATGATATTTGTCTTTTTCTTTTTTAGTTCCACATTCTCATTGTACACTCCCTTCTTTACATATATCACGTACCTTTTCTCGCTATAATTAGGAGCTTGGTTCACTGCTTCCATGATTGATTGAAATTGCCCGCTTCCATCCAGCGCCACGACTGCATCCGCGTTCATACTCTGAGTATGTGCAGCTATGGCTTCACGGTCTCTGTCTGAAACCCACGGAGGAAAATCTGGACCCAAGTTGTGGCGGTTCCAAGTGGAATGATCATGAGTAGTCGTTCTATTTAGATGTGGTTTAGCTGGAACGCTATGTAACGTATTGTACATAGCTAAAACGTTGCTAATTAGTTGCGTCACCTGTTTTAAGCTTCCTCTAATATACCTCTCTATATGGCCTGTTGTGCCTTCAAAACCTTCTAAACACGTATCTTGATTACTCAAGGCAGCACTTAGCCACGCTTTTAGGTTTCCTTCGTGGTGAGTTGCGATCGAACTGTTTCGAATTTTTTCCATTTCCTGCATTGACCATCCTAATTCGTCGACGGAGTAATCCAGAAGCTCAACGCAATCTTCGACTGCAATTTGCTCGCGGGAGTTTGTGGATAAATCAGTGAATTTCGTTATTAGCGTAATGGCACGTTGTGCTTCGAATATTGTTGCCTTAAGTGCTGCATTTAGAATCGAAGTTGGAGTTTTAGATGGGTTCATACGTGCACATTCGGATTGGAAATTCGAGTAGCATGATTCCGTGTTTACGGTATTATTGCAGACTTGTTTGATCATAGCATCTATGGTTTCATTTTCGTAATCAGCACTAGAAAAAGCTTCAAATGAAGAAAGGAAAAAAAGGATAAGAAGGATGTTAGCTACTGCCATTGTGAAATGGAAAAATGAGAATTAGTAATAAAGGTCTCTTTTTTTTTTAGTAAGATTACCTCTTTATATGATAAGGATCATGAGAATATTTATGTAGTTTCAGTTGGAATTAATGTTCATTCTTTAAGTAGTCATGAATGAGTCTCAAAATATTTTTAGTTCCGTGGACCTTAGTATGGTTCTTATTTCATATTCAAGGTTGAAGTTATGCTTAAATTTTGCGTAGTTCATGCATTTGTTTTTATTCTGTGCTTTTACTTATGACTCGTTCTTTCCGTGTAAGGTTAGAATATTATCTTTTTAAGTAGAAAGGTTAACTTATTCAAAAAAAATAAATAAATAAATAAATAGAAAGGTTAAAACTTTATTAAGAAAAGCAGGATAAAGACCCATGTAACAAAAAGTTACAAACTCATATAAATTACGGAATTAGCTATCAATGATAACTTTCCTGTGTGTAATAAGATCCTAAAAGGTGTTGTTCTAAACCATGTGTTTTCTAAAAACCAAAGAAAGATAAAACTCTTTACTTGTTGGTGACTTCTTCTCCATAGTCATTATATTTTTTATTTTATTTTTGAAAACAGAAAAGTTATTTATTGATTGAGAAGTGAAAAAAAGCTCAAGCCCAAACGCTCAAGTCCAATTGATTACAAATTTATAAGCGGAGAGAAGATTCAGATTGGAAGCATGACATGATAGCCTCCCAGCTGAGTTCTAAGTCTCTGAATGTCTAATCCTTAAACCTATTATGCACTGAACCCCAATGGTAGATGAATCTCTTTACTTCATTGATTATGGTTTCAGCATCTCTGTGTCATTTCTTTGCCATAACCCAACGGTTCCTGATAAGTGTCTAATAATGCATATTTGTAGATCATTTCAGAAGCATTTATTGTGTCCCTAGTGCTTAAATGTTCCATCTTATGACAAATCTTGTATTTTGCACATATGTCTGTTAAAGGGTAATTTTTTTTAGAATATTCTCATTTGTACTGTGTTGTAGGTGGTTGAATAAATGGTGAGCAAGAAAGCATTGGGTTGATACAAAGGGAAAGATCAGAGAAGACTTGGTGCTCACTTGAGAAATGGAGTTCAAAAGAAGGCATGTGGCTTTGGTTAAAGTGGCAGACAAATTATTTTTATTGAAGCTCACAAGTCAAAGATGGTCATGCCAAATAAGTCATTCACGGTTGGAAAACAAAGATACCAGGTCAAACTTTTATTCTCTCTTTTACCTGAGCCTGGTCTTAGTGCTTAACACCCAAAGAAACCTTTCATCACTTTACCAAATTCACATCAGAACTAAATAATCATTCTCTTTCTTTCTCCACCTCGACAATACTACCTTCTCTGTCAACTAAAACCAAAAACAATCTTATCTCTATCAACCCTAATCTAACCCTATTTCCATAGCTTTCTCTTCAATTGGTACCATTTCACATCAAGTTACCGTTAGAAGCATGATTTGAAGAGGCATAGAGATAAAATCAGAAGACGTTGTGAGATGATTTTGTATTTGGAAATCTGCTGCAGTGGTGAGTCTCGAGAACATGAAATCCCTAAATTTTATATTGTATTTGTTGAAGGGAAATTGTATAAAAGGGGATTTTGTTGGTGTAATTGGGGAGGCAGTGAGAAAGAGGGGAAGTACTCTAATTAGTTTTCGTTTATTCTTAGGGTTCTAAAAGAGATCAGTTGAAAAACAAATCAATTGGGTTTTTGTTGCATCAATATGTTTATCTATAATTGAATCTCATTTATCTTCTGTTTTTAGTATGTTCTAATTTCTTAAGCTAGGGTTGAGATGAAACCTTTAGATTATTACTAGATATTCATGTTCTGATTTTGTTCTTGTTGTGCTTTCCTGAGTTAGGAGATGTTTAATTTTTGAGCTTAAATATATGTCTTTCACCTAGTATATCACGTATCCTAGGTTGTTAGAACACTTGTATATTGCCCATCAATTCGTATTTAATTGATATCTTTAGTCTGTGATTAGATGTGCTGTGAGAAGACATCTAATACTAGGGATTAATGCTTTGGTTGATATTGAACTATCCATATTTGAGACCCCTTTGGAAAGGCGAAAGACTCGTATCTTCATCGCTGATCCATTATAAGGGAAAAGAGCAATTTCAGTAACTGAATTCTAGTGTGGTCTAGGTGGCGGATTCAACTGCCCTAGTCCCTTCCCATCAACTGTTTTAAATAGTTCTATTTTGTTGTCGCATTTTACATTTTAATCTTTCATAAAAAAACTATTTTGTCGTTTCGACAATCATCCGGTTTACATTAGTATAACAGAACTTAGAATTTCATCTCCATATCAACCAAGCCCCTGTGGGAACTATCCGTGCTTGACGTGTTCTACATAGTAGACACCGTATACTTGCGTTTAGTTTAATTATAGGCTTTCTAGTCCTACCGGTTCATTTCCTTCCAAATGGACCAGATGACTGCATAGGGCAATAAGTTCCATACCTTTTTTGTTATTCTTTTACCTGATAAGTATGTCCATTCTTCCAGCTATTCTTGAATGGAGAATTTATGAGTCCATGAACTGTTCATACTATCTTTAAAATAGTTCCAAATTTCTCTTGAGAATTGAAAGTAGAGAAGAAGATGGTTGACATCTTCTTGAACTTGCATACATAAGATGCACTGAGGGTCTTCAAATGAGAAACCTCTCTTGATAAGATTGTGAAAAAGCGGGGGTCTAACAACCACACCCAATATTTCGTTAGGCAATCTATATGGACTAACTCCAATATGATTCCAAGAGAATCAACTAGACAACCAGACTCAATCAAGGAAATATATCCAAGAGTTATATCTCTCTTTCTCAAAGTAATCGCAAATCAAACAGATAGAATCCGTGAGCCTGATTATTATGAGAAACAACTTGAACGGTACAAAAGGCCAATGTTCAAGTGTCAATCAATTTCAATCAACAACCAAAGGTTGGATTTACCAATTGATTGAACTACGCACAACCTGTGATATTTCAATTATATAGAAAATATAATGCGGAAAAGAAATAACATAGACACCAGAAGTTTTGTTAACGAGGAAACCGCAAATACAGAAAAACCCCAGGACCTAGTCCAGATTTGAACACCACACTGTATTAAGCCTCTACAGACTCTAGCCTACTACAAGTTAACTTCGGACTAGAATGTATTTGATCCATAACCAATCTCACACTGATCAAGATACAGTCGCGTTCCTTACGTCTCTGAATCCCAGAAGGGCTCTAAGTACTTGATTCCCTTAGCTGGTCTCACCTTCAACTAAGAGTTGCTACAACCCAAAGTCGACGATTTTATAAACAAATTTGTCTCCCACAGAAAAGTCTATTCTGATAGATAAATCTGTCTCCCACATAAATAACCTACGAAGTTTTTGTTCTGTCTTTTGATAAATCAAGGTGAACATGAACCAATTGATAATCCGGTCTTATATTCCCGAAGAATAGCCTAGAAATATTAATCACCTCACAATAACTTAACTATATGGTAGTAGAACAAGTTATTGTGGAATCACAAAGAATAAGACGAAGAGATTTGTGATTATTTTTTATATCTTACCTATCGGAGATAAATCTCGAGCAAATCTTAAACAAGATAGTACTCAATACGATATAAAAGGTAAGATCAGAACATCAACTACAGAGAAAATAGTTGGGTATGGCTTCAAAATCCCAATGAAGTCTTTAAGTCGTTAACCTATAATGGTTTTAGGAAAAACCTAGGTTAAAGGAGAATCGACTCTAGTCGCAACTGGTATCACACAGGAGTTGTGGAGATTAGGTTTCCCAGTTGCTAGAGTTTTCCCTTATATAGTCTACAAATCAGGGTTTGATAGCTTTGAAACAAAACAATCATTATTCACCGTTGGATGAAATCCTGATTTAAGATTAAAGCTAAGTTTGCTTAAAACCAAAGCAATATCTCTCCACCGTTAGATGGTCTTAGCTTGTTACACACAAATGAAATATACCTTCATTTAGATATGGGTAACCGTACCTAAACGTGTAAAATTAGTTGGCTCAATAACAGTTAACCGAAGTTAGCCATATGAACACTTTTGTATTAACCACCTTCATCTTAACACTTCTAGATCAAATGATAATCAAATGAATATAATTTTGTTACTCATAGAGTTGTTCAATTTTTTATATTCTCATAAAAGTATACAAGACACAATTGAAGCAAAATCGGATTGATTCAAAAGAATCAGTTCATGAACATTTAGCCACGGTTTACAAATATTACATTCCTTAATATATAAATGTATTTGTTCATGAGTATGAAATCATACTTAAGCTATTTTAGAACTTAACCACATAAGTTTGCAAACGGGTACGCAAACTTAAGTTCCGGAATTTGATTTTTTCCGACAGTTCGCAAACGGGTACGCATACTCGTTCTGGACCGAACTCAAGTGAAACAGTTTGCAAATGGGTATGCAAACTTGGTTCACGTACTTTAACAGTTAAAACCGTTCGTATACGGGTATGCATACTTGGTTCCCGGACCTGAATTATTCTTACAACAGTTTGCATTCGGGTATGCATACTGTCCTATATCCAGACAGTGATTAATTGTTCTAAACTCCCATTTCAATCATTGAAACATTCTTAGAAGATGACAATAGCTGTCTCACACAAACCATTAGCTTATAAGAAATTTCCAAGTGATCGAATCATCAATACGAAATATTCAGAGTCTACATCAAATGATTGTCACACACAAATCATGTAAGATGTTACAAGGCGATTTTCACGTGATCATCTTTTGAGTTTCGTCAAGAATAAAAGATGAACTTGGTTAAAGCGAAAGCTTACCAACGAATATTTCGAGAAATATGTAAGCGAGTTAAACTCAGCTCGAAATATCAAATGTGTATAATGTAACTATATAGCTATACGACTTAGTCTCAATAGGAGATAGAATAGAATAAACTTCTGAGTGATAGATGAGTTCAAGTCTCCACACACCTTTTGTTGATGAAGTTCCTCCAAGCTCCTCTTAGTAGATCTTTGTCTTCAATCGATGAACGTTGTGAAGTCTAAAGCTCAACCACACATTCTATCCTAATCCGAGACATAGTTATAAGTAGACCAGAAATCAAGAATTATAGTTTTGACACCGTATACTTGCGTTTAGTTTAATTATAGGCTTTCTAGTCCTACCGGTTCATTTCCTTCCAAATGGACCAGATGACTGCATAGGGCAATAAGTTCCATACCTTTTTTGTTATTCTTTTACCTGATAAGTATGTCCATTCTTCCAGCTATTCTTGAATGTAGAATTTATGAGTCCATGAACTGTTCATACTATCTCTAAAATAGTTCCAAATTTCTCTTGAGAATTGAAAGTAGAGAAGAAGATGGTTGACATCTTCTTGAACTTGCATACATAAGCTGCACTGAGGGTCTTCAATTGAGAAACCTCTCTTGATAAGATTGTGAAAAAACGGGGGTCTAACAACCACACCCAATATTTCATTAGGCAATCTATATGGACTAACTCCAATATGATTCCAAGAGAATCAACTAGACAACCAGACTCAATCAAGGAAATATATCCAAGAGTTATATCTCTCTTTCTCAAAGTAATCAGCAAATCAAACAGATAGAATCCGTGAGCCTGATTATTATGAGAAACAACTTGAATGGTACCAAAGACCAATGTTCAAGTGTCAATCAATTTCAATCAACAACCAAAGGTTGGATTTACCAATTGATTGAACTACGCACAATCTGTGATATTTCAATTATATAGAAAATATAATGCGGAAAAGAAATAACACATACACCAGAAGTTTAGTTAACGAGGAAACCGCAAATACAGAAAAACCCCAGGACCTAGTCCAGATTTGAACACCACACTGTATTAAGCCTCTACAGACTCTAGCCTACTACAAGTTAACTTCAGACTGGAATGTATTTGATCCATAACCAATCTCACACTGATCAAGGTACAGTCACATTCCTTACGTCTCTGAATCCCAGCAGGGCTCTAAGTACTTGATTCCCTTAGTTGGTCTCACCCACAAATAAGAGTTTCTACGACCCAAAGTCGAAGACTTTATAAACAAATTTGTCTCCCACAGAAAAGTCTATTCTGATAGATAAATCTGTCTCCCACAGAAATACCTACGAAGTTTTTGTTCTGTCTTTTGATAAATCAAGGTGAACATGAACCAATTGATAATCCGGTCTTATATTCCCGAAGAATAGCCTAGAAATATTAATCACCTCACAATAACTTAACTATATGTGATAGACGCATTTATGTGTCTATTTTTCATCTCTTTTGTGTATATTGTTAGTACCCATTTTTGTACTAATTTTGGTATTTTATCCCTTTGTAGGTGTTTTTGGAGGAATAGGTTTTTGTGGCAAAATTGGCTCGAAACGTTGATAAATGCAACCCAAGGGACGAGTGTTATGCGGACTCCAGCAACGGATAAGGGGCGACCATTGGATAAGGGGTAACCTTCCCCTTCACGTTCAAATTCTGAATTTGGGCGGGAAACCAAAAACTTAAAAGCGTGTTTCCTGGCAGATTTGGTGATGGATTTTTAGAGGTGTTTGAGGTCGATTAAACCTCTGATTTTCATAGGGTAGACTCCTTATGGGTCTAGGAGTCTAACATGGGTGTTTAAATCGATTAAACTGGGCTCAATCGACGGGTTTTGATCTCAACAGCAAAATATGGAAAGTCACGTGTGTGACCGATTTTAGGAAAGTTTAGAGAGATTAAAGTCAAGATTTTCTTCCCAAAGCTTAATATATATCTAAGGAAGAGTTTAGAATCAAAAGGAAAGCCCAGATATGCGTGGAAATTCTAAAACAAGAAATTGCCGCAACTTTGCCGTGAAGAGAAAGAAAGATATTTCGCAAGATTTTGGAGAGATTTAATCGCTCTTTTTGATATAAATAGATTGGTTGGGTCATATATAAGGGGTGTCGAGAGTTTGGGGGGCTTATAAGGGCTGAGGAGTGAGAAATCAAGACGAACAGAAAGCTACCTGCTGCTGTTTTCTGCTGGTGCGGAGCTAAAGAACACGAAGAACATAAGACGCACACAGAACAGTCGCAAAGAACACGAAGAACTTCGACCCACAATCAACCGTCGCATAAGCAGTCTTATATTCTCGTTTATTAACAGCACTTAAGTTGTATCGGTGATTCTATAACGCCATAAAAGCGTTGCAGATTCGCTGTATTTTTATTTCTCTTCAATAAAAACACCTTTTGAGCCATGTTTCTATCTTTTGAGCATGTTTTTACCATGAGGAGCTAAACCCAAACACTGGGATGATGGAGGAAGACAAATATCATACTTGGGGTAATTTTATTAATTCTTTTTAAGACTTTTGCATTAATTTTAATTGAAATTATGATTTGAATTAATTGGTTGTCATTTAATTTGATGATGTATGCTTAGCTTAGGTGTTTTGATACATCATGCTTAGGATTTACAATCAATGTTTTGAGAATCTACCTTGGCAAAAATAGAGTCCTTGTTTTTCTTGAGCTAAAATTGTCAAAGAATTAATAATTGAACCTTATGTTTTGAATTCGGTGGAATCCGAATCCCAGTACCTCTCACCATTGTTTAATATTTTTTGTATATATTTTTATTAAATTTAAAAACTCGAATCTTCACAAGTCCGAGTGAACGACAACCTTACTTACCACTTTAAAATTACATCAATATGGTAGTAGAACAAGTTATTGTGGAATCACAAAGAATGAGACGAAGAGATTTGTGATTATTTTTTATATCTTACCTATCGGAGATAAATCTCGAGCAAATCTTAGACAAGATAGTACTCAATACGATATAACAAGTAAGATCAGAACATGCAACTACAGAGAAAATAGTTGGGTATGGCTTCAGAATCCCAATGAAGTCTTTAAGTCGTTAACCTATAATGGTTTTAGGAAAAACCTAGGTTAAAGGAGAATCGACTCTAGTCGCAACTGGTATCACACAGGAGTTGTGGGGATTAGGTTTCCCAGTTGCTAGAGTTCTCCCTTATATAGTCTACAAATCAGGGTTTGATAGCTTTGAAACAAAACAATCAATATTCACCGTTGGATGAAATCCTGATTTAAGATTAAAGCTAAGTTTGCTTAAAACCAAAGCAATATCTCTCCACCGTTAGATGGTCTTAGCTTGTTACACACAAATGAAATATACCTTCATTTAGATATGGGTAACTGTACCTAAACATGTAAAATTAGTTGGCTCAATAACAGTTAACCGAAGTTAGCCATATGAACACTTTTGTATTAACCACCTTCATCTTAACACTTCTAGATCAAATGATAATCAAATGAATCTAATTGTGTTACTCATAGAGTTGTTCAATTTTTTATATTCTCATAGAAGTATACAAGACACAATTGAAGCAAAATCGGATTGATTCAAAAGAATCAGTTCATGAACATTTAGCCACGGTTTACAAAGATTACATTCCTTAATATATAAATGTATTTGTTCATGAGTATGAAATCATACTTAAGCTATTTTAGAACTTAACCACATAAGTTTGCAAAAGGGTATGCAAACTTAAGTTCCGGAATTTGATCTTTTCCGACAGTTCGCAAACGGGTACGCATACTCGTTCTGGACCGAACTCAGGTGAAACAGTTTGCAAACGGGTACGCAAACTCGGTTCCCGTACTTTAACAGTTAAAACCGTTCGCATACGGGTATGCATACTTGGTTCCCGGGCCTGAATTATTCTTACAACAGTTTTCATTCGGGTATGCATACTGTCCGATATCCAGACAGTGATTAATTGTTCTAAACTCCCATTTCAATCATTGAAACATTCTTAGAAGACGACAATAGCTGTCTCACACAAACCATTAGCTTATAAGAAATTTCCAAGTGATCGAATCATCAATACGAAATATTCCGAGTCTACATCAAATGATTGTCTCACACAAATCATGTAAGATGTTACAAGGCGATTTTCACGTGATCATCTTTTGACTTTCGTCAAGAATAAAAGATGAACTTGGTTAAAGCTAAAGCTTACCAATGAATATTTCGAGAAATATGTAAGCGAGTTAAACTCAGCTCGAAATATCAAATGTGTATAATGTAACTATATAGCTATACGACTTAGTCTCAATAGGAGATAGAATAGAATAAACTTATGAGTGATAGATGAGTTCAAGTCTCCACATACCTTTTGTTGATGAAGTTCCTCCAAACTCCTCTTAGTAGATCTTTGTCTTCAATCGATGAACGTCGTGAAGTCTAAAGCTTAACTACACATTCTATCCTAATCCGAGACATAGCTATAAGTAGACCAGAAATCAAGAATTATAGTTTTGACAACTAAACTTGACAAACAAGCTTGAGATAGCAACGCTTGCGAGTTCGACCGAAAAGTGATCTAACAGATTGTCCACTGTAGGGATGGCATTCTGTACTACTAGCGAGGCAACGAATTGGGTTTTATTAAGAGTTTTATTTTTCCAGATGTATTGGAAATATTAAGGGGGGGGGGGGGGGGGCTGCATTAGCTTGCATCCACCTGATGCGTGTCGTAAGTGCAACAAATTAATTAAGATATTTCCCACTAATTAACTAGTAATATAGCGGTAGTAAGAGATCGTTTCCACAAATAACTGTGTAATTGATAGGTTATTTGATCAGCAAAATTGTAATAAAAGGAAAACACAAAGGGGGATTGTTTGATGAAAGTAAATAAAAAGATAATAAGAAAGCAAAGATGATTAGGGAATCATTCTGTTGGAACAATTTCCGATTTCACACCTGCAAAACAAAGGTTAATCACAAAACAAAGTACGACTGAGTCACAACCAGGTCGCTCTCTTTAAGACGTTTCGTGGCTCTGCCTTGAGTTTCGTGCAAGCAGTTCTTTCTTCGTCATGACGCCCCCAGGATAAAACAGCCGAGGTAAACTCTCTTCAATCTCTCACGCACATAATGAGAAATCGATCACTTTCGCTCTTTCTAATCTTGCTCAGAAAACATGTCTCTTGATTCTCAGAAAACAATGGTGTCAAACTTGTATTTTCTCTGTTCTCAAAACTGATTTTTTATAGTCATATAATTAAATTGCGAATTAATGAGAGAATATTTTTGGTTTTAATTGCTACCATAAAAAACATTTCAACAGTCAGAAAACGTTCACAAAAACGTCACCAAAATTAAGTCTAATTAATCATGTAATTAAAGGCAATAAACATTTTGAAAATCTTTGCAAAAACCAGTTAAAAATAACTTCGAAATTCAAGAGACCTCCCAAAACCCCAACACATTTTCCGCCACTGAACAGAAACTTAATAGAAGTACTTGTAAAATTTCTTGTAAAATTTCTATTATCACCAACCGTAAAATAGCAATAAGCTCTGCTACTAGATACGGAAGTGCTCGACTACCAGATTCTATCCATCTGAGCCACCATGAATAAGCTCTCAAGGTGTAACCCATTCGAATGCATTACATTGTGAATTAGGTTGATCCTAGCATCAGACACATAAGATCGGTCTGCTTACTAGTATCATCTCTATACACAATTGCTTAACAGAATCCCTCTGTCAGCTTTTGCGATGTACTACTTTTGTATGGAATTGAGTGACTATTACACATATCACAAATCCCAATACTAGTAGAAGAATTGTTATTAGGTTAATCAAAATGGCCAATTGAACAACCCAATAATAATCTTTGACACTAAAAATAATAGAGACAATCGAGAAAAGAAATCAACTTAAAATAAATTCGTGAAAGAATTATAATTCTATTATTCAGGACTTTGAAATCATCCCTAATCAGTGAAAACTAGCTACACGTGGATTTACTTAAATCCATAAAAATATATATGGAAGAAGAAGAAAATAGCTCGGTTTCCCCCTAATGGGGTGATGTGATTTTAAAGTTGTTGTAGTAAATGAGTTCAAACTCTCGGACTTGTGAAGATTCGATTTTTTTTAAATTTAATAAAAATATATAAACAAAAATTATAAACAATGGGCGAGAGGTATTGGGACTAAGGATTTGGCCAATTCTCATGCATGTGGTTCAATTTATTTATTCTCAATAATTATAACCCAAATAAAATATGATATGGTGACTCTTATTTTTGCCTAAGTAGATTCTCAAAAGATTAGTTGTACATCCTAAGCATGATGTATCAAAACATTTAAGCTAAGCATACATCATCAAATTAAATGACAACTAATTAATTCAAATCATATTTCAATTTTAAATTAATGCAAAAGTCATAAAAAGAATAAATTAAATTTACCATATGATGAAAATCGACTCCCTATGTCGTCCCAATGTTGGAGTTTAGCTCCTCATATCAAAAACACGCTCATAAGATAGAAACATGGCTCAAAAGGTGTTTTAATTGAAGAGAAATAATAATACAGCGAATCTGTAACACTTAATGGTTGTTACAGAAGTCACCGTTACAATCAGGTGCTGTTTATAAACGATAAATGTGGTCTGCTGTTGAAGAACGATACTCGTCTGCGATTGTTTCTCGTGTGTCTTATGTTCTTCGTGTTCTTCAGTTCTTCACCAGTAGAAACAGCAGCAGCAGCGGAGCCTGTAAATCTCTGATTCTCGCCTCCTCAAGCCTTCTCAGCCCCCCAAACTCTCGACACCCCTTCTATATGACCCAACCAATCTATTTATATCAAAAATACCGATTAAATCTCTCCAAAATATTCCAAAATCTCTTCCTTTCTCTTTACGGCCAAGTTGCGGGAATTTCTTGTTTTAATTGTTTCACGCGTTTATGAGCTTTCTAACTTATCCCAAACTCTTCCTTAAATAGAAACGTATCTTTGGAAAGAAAATCTTGCCTTTAGTCTCCCTAAAATTCCAAAAATAATTCATCACAGACCCATGTAAACTCATCCCTCTGTTTTGCTCTAATTCGATCTCTAGCCAATTTGGGTTCAATCCAAAGACTTTAACAGGCCTGTTTAGGCCTAAGGAGTAAACCCAATCAATTTCATCCCTTTAATCTCCATAAAAATTGATCAAAACTCCAACCCTAATTCTGTCCGTGAGAACCATGTTTTCCCACCAATTTTCTGTTTTAAATTTTTAGAAGAAAGTGACCTCCCCCTATCCAGTCCCGTTCTGTGTTTAGTAGCTGCTTGGAAATGGGTTACCTCTTATCCAAAGTGAGAGTCCGAATAACAAATGTCCTCCCAGGTGCCTTTAACAACTTTTCGAGCCAATTTCGCCGCAAAAGCTTATTTCTCCAAAAATACCTACAAAGAGATAAAATACCAAAATAAGTACAAAAATGGGTACTAACAATATACACAAAAGAGATGAAAATAGACACATAAATGCGTCTATCAAATACCCCCAAACTTATTATTTGCTAGTCCCGAGCAAATAAAAACTACAAAATAAAATCCTAACTCACTGTCGCAGGCATCGCGATTACACTTAGCATGTGCAACAAGCCTTTAAACCCCTGGGTGGCCGAGTTATAGTCTCGGGAGAGTTTACTAGAGATATACCCACAAAACCTTTACTCCAGACCCCAGCTATCTACGCAGAACCTTGGAATACACTAAAGAACCTCCTTGGTTGGCATACTCATTGATTATGGGAGGAAGTACCTTGATGCGAATTTCCAATTGCTGTAAACGAGTTTGCACTCAAGCATACTAAAATTTATATATAAGTGACAAAGCTCTACTCAGATAGTCGCACTATGGACATCAATATCCGGAGTCAACAAATCACATGGATAGATAAAGAGATGGATATAGAAAAACATAGATGGTTTTGATGTTGACTAGGTGAACGGTGTTTCTCATATCTGTCTGAAGGCCACTTCCAAAATGAACCTATCCTAATGGACTGAAATACTGGTCTGACTAATATCAACACAACCGGCATATACAATGGAACCAGTGGTCGATAATCCTAATTCTAGATCAACTCGTCTGGCATATACAGGGGAACCAGCGGTCAATTTATTGAACACACATTTATTTATTTATTTATTATTATTATTAAGAATTAACAACATGATTAGATCTTGTGGATCCAAGCGCATGCTTCTTGTCAGCAGATTACATGGTAATTCCCGTGGATCCTGCATTCCACGCTTGTTTAGGCAACGGAGACAGGGAGAACACACACATATTGCTATCCAAGTGTTAATATTTATTCCGATTGGTCTATTGGTCTGATCTTTTCTTTTTTTTTGTATCTCAATCACTCTATTTCACCCTAGCAGTGGTAACAACTTGAATCGTGAGCCCCACCTAATCACTTAGAGAAACATATTTTAAAAAGAAAATAAAATAAAAACAGAAGTGAAAAGGACTCAACGAGATATGACGAAACTATCATGTTATTTCTAACACCTGAGCTTTGTGCTTTTATGAATAGACTCTTTAGATGTTTCCATCTACTCAGATTGGTTCCTCAACTCTTACAATCAAGATGCTTCCATCCACTTAGATTGGTTTGTGTTATCCTTAATAGGAATAAATTTCTAGGATCTGTAGTTTATAATGCAACTAAAAAGTTTCTCCCATACCCCCAAACTTAAACCTAACATTGTCCTCAATGTTCTAAAGATAAAATTAAAAGCATGAACAAGGAGAAACTGTTACCATTTGAAGAAAAAGAGTTAAGGAAAGATATTACCATGTCGCATGAACCATGGGTTACCTCCCAAAAAGTGCTAAGTTTAAAGTCTTCAGCCAGACTAGGAAAGAATTAGTCACTCGAATCATAAAGTAATAGTCGGAATAACTGTGGGTCTTTAAAACTAAATTGAGTTGACCAAAGGAAACTGCAATAAACCAAGAAAGTGAACAAGAATAGCATGCCCTTATCTAGTTTCCTGATTAGAATATCTATATCTAATTGTGGTTCAGGTTCAGGATCTATGAAAGGGTCTAAATAAAATATTTTCATTGGATGCATTTCCTCATAAATGAGATCCAAATTATTAGGTCCTAGAGTCTGTAGAAACTCAAATAAGAACTTAGAAGCACATAATAATAACCTAAATAATTGAGGATCCTTTAAGTTAATCAGGTTTGACTTACATAATTGACCACAGTGAGAGTAGTGGTCATTCTTAAGCAAATGTGTCGATTTTATTAACCTAAAGTACTTAGGCTTAGTCTCAGAACTTAATAGGTGACACATTTGAAATCTATATGTTCCCACATTTGGAGAAAAATATTTGGTGGGAAAACAAAGTCGACCGGGGTATCATAGCCTGGGTAAACCACATCAACCAGAGGATGGGTTTCTAACAACTGAACTTCCTTATGGACATCACTAGATTCAGGGAAACATGTATGAAGATAATCTGTTAAAACAGTTGAGGCACATATGTCAAGTCCCAAGTGAGGGACCTTTCTAAGAGTTAAAGCACATGGAGAATGATAATCACCCCCAAACTTAGAGTTTTTAGTGTCTCTAGTTAGACTAGTCACAATCTCCCTAATTTCTAGGTCATCAGATTCCTGAAAATAGGCAATTGATTCTTCTAAGTCAAGTTCATCCTCACTCATCTCTACTAGTTCATTTTCTTTGTCTAAGACTATTGTTCCTAAATCACTAGACAATAAAACAGTATTTTCATAATAAACTCGTTCCTCTAAACCATTATTGGCTTCGTAATCAAAAGGAAATACTACATCGTTTAAAACGGGGATATCTCTAATCAAATCCTCGTCATTTTGAATAGGTGAATAATTATTAAAATTATTTGGATTTGAACTAGAAATAACATTATCATTATAAAGCTCAATTGGAGTAACAATTTCCTGATCACTATGCCCACATATTTCAGATTCTTCATCAACACTATCCTCGTCATAATCATCATTGTAATAGCATGAAAATGGTCGAACCTCATCTAAACATGTAGTGTTACCAATTCTAACCTCGTCATCTTGATTATGCAAAAAACTATCATTATTTTCAAGGGTATTATTGAAAACACTGTATTGGAAATTAAGATTATTTCGAGCAAGTATTTCGTTCGTCTCAGCCATCAGCTTGAGGGATTCCTCTATAAAAAGTTTTCTCAATGGTGCAGTTCGTCTATTCATTTCCGACATAAACCTATTTGTTTGCTCAATTAACTGCTTAAGAGACTCTTCTAAAGATACGTAAGGATCATAAGTAGGAACAGAAGGATCATAATAAAAACTAGTTTTCAACAGTTTAATTGTATTGTCCAAAGAGGAGTAACTAGTACTATAATTTTCCTGATTTTCTTGCTCGTAAGACCAATTCGCGTGTGGATAGTAATTGGGCTCACCATGGTATGAACCATAACCTTGAAAAGGTTGGCGTTCCCAACTACTATTCCCACAATGGTCATATAAATGATGATGTCCATATTCAAATTCAGGTCGATACTCATTGTATTGGCTTCTATCGTACCAGTTCGGTATTCTTAATTGCAAGGGAATTTTACACAATCACAAACAAGGTTGACTCGACCAAATCAAACCTATAAAATCTAGCAAACAACAAGCATGATGGCTCCCTTAGATTGTTTCTAGACCAGCTTCTATCCTTCCAAGAGGCAACTAGGTATAGTTTTAGCAAACCTCTCTCGAACGATCCGAATAAAGTAAGTCGAAGAGAAGTAGGGGAAGCTCAGAGGAGCTTTGATACCCCCACCTCTTTGGCAACGTTTCCCTAGGTTACAAGGCGGCTCTAATCGACTTACAGTAATCTTCCTGAACTTTGAGTTAGGCTAACAAGATACCCAATACGATCTTTTTGAACGACTTTCCTATTAAGCTCGTTACCCTATCGGTCTCGTTCTAGTCAATATTTTAATGCTTAGGTTCGCGTTAGGTATCGTTTTCCTAAGACGGGCAAGAAGAGAACGGTGATGAAATCCGAACCCTTATCTTGTATGGCATGGCCTTGCCCTTTACTAGGAAATTAAAATCCGTATTCAAAGCCTCAACATATATGCACATTAAGGAAGAAAGTAAACCCGCTGACAGGGGATTCGCGGGTGTTTAGAAGCTTACCTCCCGTACCAGACGGGGGATGAATCGCTGAAGTCGACTCGGGCCACTGACTCCTGTTTCAGTGTACGAACTCGAGGGGCCGAGACGATAACGTAATCGTAGTCCTTCCATGCAAATAGTTTTTTATTTAATTACCCTTCCGTAGGGTTTAAAAAATAATAATTAAAGTCCAAAGTCCAATGTCCCAAAAATAAAAATAAAAATGTCCAAAAATAAAGTCCTATTTACAATTTCTAAAAATAAAATCTAATTAAAAATATATATATATATATGTCTTCGTCTTTTCTCCGTTCTTTTCGCTTTGTCTAGCTTTTAATCCTCCAGGTCTTTCGTCTCCAATTCCTTTTTGATTCAAAACCTGCAACAAAAAGACGAATACCCAAAAAACGTAAAAAAGAACAAAGAAAAAAATAATCTAAAAACTCTAAATCTAAAAATAAATCCGCGTCGGCGGCGCCAAAAATTGATGTGATTTTAAAGTTGTTGTAGTAAATGAGTTCAAACTCTTGGACTTGTGAAGATTCGAGTTTTTTAAATTTAATAAAAATATATAAACAAAAATTATAAACAATGGGCGAGAGTTATCGGGACTAAGGATTTGGCCAATTCGCATGCATGTGGTTCAATTTATTTATTCTCAACAATTATAACCCAAATAAAATATGATATGGTGACTCTTATTTTTGCCTAAGTAGATTCTCAAAAGATTAGTTGTAAATCCTAAGCATGATGTATCAAAACATTTAAGCTAAGCATATATCATCAAATTAAATGACAACTAATTAATTCAAATAATATTTCAATTTTAAATTAATGCAAAAGTCATAAAAAGAATAAATTAAATTTACCATATGATGAAAATCGACTCCCTCCGTCGTCCCAATGTTGGAGTTTAGCTCCTCATATCAAAAACACGCTCATAAGATAGAAACATGGCTCAAAAGGTGTTTTTATTGAAGACAAATAATAAAACAATGAATCTGCAACACTTAATGGTCGTTACAGAAGTCACCGTTACAATCAGGTGTTGTTTATAAACGATAAATGTGGTCTGCTGTTGAAGAACGATACTCGTCTGCGAATGTTTCTCGTGTGTCTTATGTTCTTCGTGTTCTTCAGTTCTGCACCAGCAGAAACAACATCAGCAGCGGAGCCTGTAAATCTCTGATTCTCGCCTCCTCAAGCCTTCTCAGCCCCTCAAACTCTCGACACCTCTTTTATATGACCCAACCAATCTATTTATATCAAAAATACTGATTAAATCTCTCCAAAATCTTCCAAAATCTCTTCCTTTCTCTTTACGGCCAAGTTGCGGCAATTTCTTGTTTTAATTGTTTCACGCGTTTCTGAGCTTTCCAACTTATCCCAAACTCTTCCTTAGATAGAAACGTATCTTTGGAAAGAAAATCTTGCCTTTAGTCTCCCTAAAATTCCAAAAATAATTCATCACAGACCCGTGTAAACTCATCCCTCTATTTTGCTCTAATTCGATCTCTAGCCAATTTGGGTTCAATCCAAAGACTTTAACAAGCATGTTTAGGCCTAAGGAGGAAACACAATCAATTTCAGCCCTTTAATATCCATAAAAATCGATCAAAACTCCAACCCTAATTTTGTCCGTGAGAACCATGTTTTCCCGCCAATTTTCTGTTTTGAATTTTGAGAAGAAATTGACCTCCCCCTATCCAGTCCCGGTCTGTGTTTAGTAGCTGCTTGGAAATGGGTTACTCCTTATCCAAAGTGAGAGTCCGAATAGCAAATGTCCTCCCAGGTGCCTTTAACAACTTTTCGAGCCAATTTCGCCGCAAAAGCTTATTTCTCCAAAAATACCTACAAAGAGATAAAATATCAAAATAAGTACAAAAATGGGTACTAACAATATACACAAAAGAGATGAAATTAGACACATAAATGCGTCTATCATGGGGTAACCCAAGAATAAAATATAAACTCCACTCTCTATCTCTCTATCTCTATCTCTTCCTTTTCTCTATTTTTTTCTATCTATAAAAAGTGTTCTCTTGGTCTTGTACCCGACACCTATTTATATAGGAATAGTCGCCCTAAATCTCCTCCAAGTTCGGACTCGATATGTATCACCAAGTCCGTTAAGAGGATTTCTGTCATGAGAAACTAGGTAATGTTGTTACGGTGCGGCGAAGAGTAACTTAATAGGATAAATACTATTGTTGATTGGTTTGAACTTCTGTAAGATCCACGTGGACCAATACTCCTTCTCCAGAACTGATTATACATCAAACTTGATGTTCAACTCCTGCACCGGATTCCCACTTTCACCTGCGCGTAAATATTTTCAGTTGCTCGGAGATCTTCCCATATTTATCATCAACAGCAAACTAGGTTCTCGGTCAAGGGAACCGGTTCCCTTTTCTTCTTAAACTATTTTAAGTCTTATCTAGGAAACTACTTCACTATTCACAAACCCGTGCTCAAATGAACCATCAAACCGTGAGCAGCATCACCATCATATCGACTGAATTTTACGGACAAAACCCATCTCGTCACCAACAACACTTCCGATCAAAAGTCTGTCCGTCTAGGGCGGAACTACAACGAGGCTTCTCCTGGCTGAAGCCACCCCTAAAGAAGCCATTAGTCCATATTTTGATAGCCTAATTTGTATTGAGCTCTAGTTTGTGTGTAGATGCTTAAGCCAGGGCTAACAAAATGCTCAAGCTCGGGCTTGTTACAGTCAAGATATGGGTATGAATTTAAGATTTTCTTAGTTGTAGTTTGAATAAGTCATGTTGTTAATAGTAGTTTGAATTTGGCAGTCATGTTTTCAATTCGTTAGGAGCGTGCCAGTAGTGCACCTGAATGTGCGGAGTTATTGTTATATTTGGGCTATATAAGTCCAGGGGTATGAGGAATAAATCAATGAAATTTTATTAAACACAGTTGTGTTGTTGGAGGATTGAGTCCCTCAAAGAACTCATTTATCTTTACTTTCAGTTATCCAATTTCTTAGATTTCAGTTCACTGATCTTTTTATTGCAATCTACAGTTATCCATTCTCAGAACCGTAACATTTGGTATCATAGCCAGGGTTGCCTCCAAGTTATGACTCAAAGAACGCATCAAAGGAGCATGAGATACCATTCCAAACGTTTATGGAACAAGGGAAAAAATCAATTGCAAATAAGTTGAATGTGTTGATCGAACAGTTTCAAAAGTGTATGGAGCTACAGACTAATCAGAAGGCTGAAGGTTCTCCAAATGAAGAACGCACACCAGGTGCTCGTTTTGTGATTAGAAAAGATCCAACTATATATATTTGTAAGGCAGCGCAATGGTTCAAACTTCATGAAATTCCGCTAGTAGATCAAGTTCCTTTGGCGGTATTCCACCTCGAAGGAGATGCACAGTTGTGGTACCAGATATTGAAACAAGAGATTATCTATATTTCTTGGGATGAGTATAAGGAGAACTTGTATGCAAGATTTGGTCCAAATCAGTACATGGATTTCTTCGAGTTGTCGAAGCTAAGCCAGACCACCACCGTTCAGGACTTCCGTATCAAGTTTGAAATATTGTTGGCTAAGGCAGGGCCAATACCACAAAGTTAGCAGGTCAGTATGTTTACCAGTGGTTTGTTTCCTAATATTTGTACCGATGTGCAAGCAAACAAGCCCACTACCCTTGCATCTGCCATTGGTCTAGCACGTCTCTGAGAGGCTAGAGATGAATCACATAAGAAACACACACCTAGTTCTTCAAAAATCAGTCAAGTACCTCATCATTCCACTACCAAAAATACTACAGTTAACACCCAAAATTCAGTCAGTACCCATATGAAGAGAATGACTACTGATGATCTTAATGAACGAAGAAGAAAAGGACTTTGTTTCAGGTGTAATGATAAATTTGGGCCTGCTCACCACTGCAAGAAATTATTTATGATTCAAGCTTGTAATGAAGAAAGTGATGATGATGTCGAAATGGAAATCGAAGCTGATGATGTTGTGGACCAAAATAATGAGATGCCTGAAATATCTTTGCACGCAATTGCTGGAACTCGTGCACCTCAGACCATGAGAGTGCAAGGAAGTATCGGTAATAAGGCTATCACAGTACTCATAGATTCTGAAAGTACTCACAATTTTTTAAGTGAAAGGGTAGCGCATAAGGTGGGATTGCAGCCTATTTCTAGTGGTCGATTGGAAGTTGGTGGCATCAGGTGAGAAGCTAATCAGTTATGGTAAGTGTTTCCAAACCCGATTAAGCTTACAAGGATTTCCCATGCTAGTTGATTTTTATGTTTTACCTCTAGAGGGTTGTGATGTTGTCTTGAGAAATCAATGGCTGAGTACACTGGGACCTATTTTATGTGATTTTTCTAAAATGCATATGGGAATTAATGTGGATGGAAATGAGGTATTTCTTCAAGGGTTATCATCACTGGAAAATGTGGTGGTTAATGAGGCTAAAATCCAATATGCTACAAGGAAGAAGAATGAAGAATTATTTTTGCAATTGTACTCATTAAAGGCTGCTTCAAATAACTCTTCTCATCATCTTAATACACAAGTGCGGGAGATCCTTGCTAAATATCAGATAGTGTTGACTGAACCTCAAGGACTTCCCCCGAGACGTGACCAAGATCATAAAATCCAACTGTACCATGGGCATGAACCTATCTCCACCAGACCATATCGTTACCCTTATTTCCAGAAAACTGAGATAGAGAAGTTAGTTGATGAAATGCTATCTATAGGGGTTATACGTTTGAGCAACAGCCCGTACTCATCACCAGTGATCTTAGTTAAGAAGCATGATGGTTCTTGGCTGATGTGTGTCGACTATAGGGCTCTAAATCAGATCACAGTTAAGGATAAATTTCCTATACCGGTGATTGACGAGCTTTTGGATGAATTAAATGGCGCTCAATTTTTTACGAAGTTGGATCTGCGTTCCGGTTATCATCAAGTAAGGATGCATCCTAGTGCGTTGAAAAGACGACGTTTAGAACTCATCATGGGCACTACGAGTTCTTAGTGATGCCTTTCGGTCTCACCTTCAACATTCCAAGCACACCTTCAACATTCCAAGCACTTATGAATGAGGTATTCAAAGCTTATTTAAGAAAGTTTATTTTGGTCTTTTTCGATGACATCTTAATATACAGTAGGTCATGGTCTGAACATTTGGATCATTCAGAAATTGTATTTTCTATATTAGAATCCCACCAACTGTATGTCAAATATGAGAAATGTGACTTTGCGCAAAGGGAAGCCAAGTACCTAGGTCATGTAATATCAATTGCAGGTGTAGCAGTAGACCCATAAAAAATTGAAGCAATGCAACAATGGCCGAAGCCGGAATCAGTTAAAGAATTACGAGGATTCTTGGGTTTAATGATGCGGGTTGTATGTGCACAAATTAATTCACTTATATTCTACTTTACTATTCTACTTTACTAATGAATAATATAGTAGCAAATAATATTCGTTCCCACGAAAAGCAGGGAGATTTAGTTGTCAAAAAGTGTCACAATGGTGGGTTTTTGTTTTAGATGGAAGCAAAATCAAAACAATTTAAAATATAATAAAGTTGCAAGCAATGGAGAGAAATATGATCAGGGAATCCTTCTTCGTTACTAAACCATCATCAAGTTATTATATTCATACATTAATACAATTAATCACAGATTATTACCATCCGTGGAATAGCAGCTAGCTCAGTGCTATCCCCTAAATTCTTTAAATCACTAAGTACGGAAGCTCTCCAATACTAGATTCTATTCGTATAAACCACCTAGTAGGAGCTCTCCAATAACTCCTAATAAGAACAAAACTGAAGGTCTTGTTCTTATTATTAAATTCTCATAAGGGGTGTCTAATATGTATGCAATGACCTATATACCCTTAAACGATCTATATTATTAAATTTCTCTTATCCTTAATTTAAAAACCAAAAATCAAAATCAGTTTTAAACTTAAAAATCTTCTCTACCCGATCCCCTCTCGTGAAACCATCGTCAAAAAATTTGATCGTCGATTGGTGAAAATTGATCGTCGATCAAACATAACTACAAAAATAACATGCACAAAGAAACCTGTAGTAGGTAGTCATTCTATATCTTCTCCTAATCCGCCAATTGAAGGGCACGAAGAAGTTGAAGGATCATATGCATAAATTCAACAGAATGAAGAACCAACTCATAAAATGATGATTAGAATGTATTTTCTATAAACCCTTTCTTATTTTATTGTTTTTGATTGATAGAATATGATTAATTCAGAAAAAACTGGAGCTTTTTGTGGTTACAGAACGAAGTTCGGCTGATTAGCGAGATGAATTATGAGCCGAACTGTTCATTGTTCTTCGTTCTGAAAGTGCTTATGAACAGTTCGGATGATAATTCATTTCTAAACGACGGCCGAACTTCCCAGGTGGTTAATACAGTGTCAGGTTCGGCTAATACCTTCCCAACCTTTCCCTGCCGAACCTAAGAAGTGAAATTTACCTCATGTGGTTGTTAGGTTCGTCTAACCCGATTAGATCACTTTCAAGCCGAAAATATCTCTGTAAACACTTCAAAAATATTGATTTGTAGGCTTTAGGTTCGGCTGGCTCGTGCTGAAGAGTTATCAACCGAACTTCCCTCTGTAGACTCAAGTCTTTCGATCTTGTTTTGGTCATAACTTCTTCGTTCGATGTTGGAATGACCTCATTCTTTTTGCGTTGTCTTCGTATTTTCATTCTCCTAAAGATGAAGATAAAATCTCCTTTATTTTAATGAGTTGAATTTGGATCTTGGTATTTTCCATTAATAGACTTCACTTTCTTAACACTTTTATAGTCATTTCCACTTCTTTTGGTTGATTAATCCTAAGAAAGGATGCACAAAAGAAAACATACGTAATAAAAAGTCGGACCTCTAAATGTGTATGAACTTAAGTGTTTTTTGTAAAATCAGAAACATGTTCGGCTAATATGATTGATTGAATATGAGCCGAACTTGGAAAGATATATGGTTCGGCTGATGCGATATTTAGAGTAAAAACCGAACCTTTAACTTCATTTTTTTTTTCAAAACTCTTAGGAGAAGGTTCGGCTTATAATGAAAATTTCGTATTAGCCGAACATTTAACAAGTAAGTAGGCCGGAAGTTACAAAATATAAGTTCGGCCAATAACTATTTTATTTCGAGTAAGCCGAACTGTTCATCTTCTGTAGTATACAAGTTAGGTTCGGCTGATAATTTCAAGCCGAACCTATCTCTGGTTCGCCAAACTTGATGAAAAAAATCAATTTTTTGATGATTTCAACCGACAAAAATGAAATTAAACATAATCTAGAAGTATACTTGTGTATTGTTAGCATTGGGTTCCTCGTCAATGTATTCATCTTCTAGATTTGGCTCATAAAAATCATCATTATGAGTTTGGGTAAAATCATTCTCATAATCTAGAAAATCAGCCACCTCCGGATCATTGTTGTAGTTGATGTGAAATTTCTTAGCTTTTCTAGATGAAGATTCTCTCTCCTCATCCATTTTGAATACTTGAATCAAAAAACAAGTTTTTTCCTCACTTCCCTTTCTCCTTCTCAGAAAAAAAAAAACTAACTTTTTTTTCTCCCCCAAATTAGTAAAACGAAGTGATTAGTATAACTAATCATTAGGAATAACATTAATACTAAAAGGACAGTTTTACCATTACTAGAAATATTTGGTTAAGAGACTTTTGGATTTACTATCTAATGACCATATTTTGGCATTACTTAATATGCCCTGAAAATTTTCCGTATGCCCTAAAACAGGGTTCCATAAATATTATCAGTCGGTTTATTCATGGTGACAGAGTATGACAAATGGGCCTACATAGTTTGGACAATGAGAAATTTACTTTGTTTCTGTGACTTCAGCATTACTGTAGTTTTCTATCATTTTAGTTTTCGAATCAAATCTCTTCGATTACTTCAACATCAACTCCACGATTCTAGGTGACGTCCAAAAGAAATATTCTTTTCTTTCTGTGACAAATAAGAGCTAAAAGCAAGAATTTTGATGGCTATGGATAACCAATCACATATGGATAGTTGTGATGATACTTGCTAAAACATTTGATAAGTAAATAATTTATCCGAATTAAGTGAACGAATAGAATGTCACTCATATTTTCCAATGGTTGGATTAAAATTTGGCTTAACATCATGAGAAACTCATTTATAATCCTGACTACTGGGGCAAATTCTTGGTGAGGAGAACTCCCACTTGGAAACTGTACAAATATATAGGTTCTTTTTTTTCTTCTTTTGATCGATAAATAAAACATTTTATAGATGAAAAAATGTTTGATCGAACTATAAGATGATGCATCTGATCCTGACACTGACCCACTCCAAGAGAGAACCTGTTTTCTTGCTTCTTTAATGGCAGCCCTCGTTGCACAGTGAACTGAAGCAGCCATAAGTACGGGTGGCTCCCCAGAAGCTGGAAAAGATGAGAACACCAAGTTTAGCTCAACCAAACCCATAGTTAATGGACGCACAAACGGAGAAGAGTCAGAAGACATATCACACATCCTACCTTAAGATAGTTTTAAGCCTAATCAATTTAGTCACAGATGTCATGATATTATTTTTCGTAATACTACTCCTAATCCCAATGTAGTCATACATAGAATTTCTGCATATTTGCATTTTCATTATCTCATTATCTCTGACAATACTGCAATTTCTGTTAGATATAATCTTAGACTTCAACTTTCTTGGCAGCCTAATTGATTGTACGTATTTATTATCTAAAGGTTAAAGGTTTGAGTTAAATATGGAACCTTTAGAGGACAGAACACGTTTCTTATGATGCCCAGTGTTCAGCATCTCAACATTAAACTGTCTTGGGATAGTGTCAATAGTTGGGATCTTGTAGTTCCGTGTTCCATCAGACACCACCAATCCTTCAGAGTTTGTCAGGTACTCGTCCATCATAAAAAACCCTACTCCTTGAACGAAAGCTCCCTCAATCTAAAAAGCGAAACCCATTTAAGCACTCAAAGAAAGAAGAAAAACTCTTAAGAAGTTGGATGAGAAATAAATAAGTTGCAGCTGAGCAAACCTGTCCCAAATCAACAGCAGGGTTTAAGCTCTGGCCACAATCATAGACAATATCTGTTTGCAAGATACTGGTTGCTCCTGTGAGAAGATCAATCTCCACCTGTACATTTAACGAGTAACAACAAACATTCATTATAATTTATATCAAAAAATAAGTAGTAACTATGCGCACAATATTCTTGATGTCATTAACTCACCTCATTCACTGCGGCACCATAATTCAGATAACGCATTGAACTGAAATCAGGAACATAGAAAGTACTTGCAGATAAGTTGACAGATTGGAGATGCGTCTGAAAGACAGACGAGTTGGGGTGAGAAAATAGTATAGCAGACAATATTATTAGGAACTTATAGATCGGAAGGTACCTGGACTATCAAAGTGTCCCATGAAACTGGACCCATCTTCTCTGGTAATGTTTCCTTGAGTGCGATTAGTCTTTCAACCAAGGCAGCACAGCAAAGGCGAACTGCTTCACAACTTGACTCTGAGGTAGTGCTCCCAGCAGTAAATCCTCCTTGTACCAGGCTCAAGGTATCAGTCTGAATGACCCGAACCCTCTCCAATAAATCCCGACTTCCATCACACTCTATGGGACTCAGAGCAAATGCTGCCATCTGTTTCACCTTTGTCCAAAGTCCTTGACCTAGCTCAATACCTCCAACTTCAACCACCACCGATCCGTCATTTAGAATGCTCACTTTACCTGGGGTTAGTCTCACCTTCACTTCATAAAATATGGGCACCCGGGAGATTCCTCTTTTTATCCACTTGTTACAGATGTTAAACTGTCTTATTTCTTCTACCCTTTGGTGGAATCTTGAAGATATAGCTAACCTATCTAAAATCAAGGGCATAGTATACTCGGGAGGTTCGCCCGCGCTATCCTGATAAAATAACTTGAGGCTCTCGTATGTGTGTATATTTCTTTTTCTGACAGCATCGACTTCCAAAGAAAGAAATGATGCAACATGCTCAACCACAACCTCACAAATAGAGGATCCCTGCACATGTCCCGGGCTCTCATTGCTGTTTTACCAGAAAGATTTGTCTTGCAAATATTTATATCAAAAGATAAAGCTCCCCAGTCATACTTCTTCAGTGAACCCACCATATTATCTGGAATGATTGGGCTTATATCCAGAAATGCTCCCGCATTGATTAGTATATCAAGATGTAGAGCGGTGATCTTTCCATCAGATTTGAAGCCCACGCTGTAAATGATTTTCATTGGGTGTCTTCCGCCTGCCATTATCATATCGATCTTGCGATTGAGGTAAGCTCGGACAGGACGTCGTAGTTTGTGAGCAGCAACTGCACATGCTGTTGCAACCTATACATAAGTTCTTTGATTGTGAGCTTGATTTTACTGGTTTGAATGCAGAATGTGAAAGAATATGAGTTGCAACAACAATGAAATTCTCGAGTCTAAACAAACTTAGCACAACCAAAAAATATAGTGCATTTTATAATGTCAGATAAGATCATATTTGGATCATTGTGAGATTCTGCAGGATAAGGAAGGATGCCCCAACAAAGGTAGTACAAGGATATTAGCCAGTCAAAAAACCGGCCACTTTAGGTTGAATGACCACACACCATTTGACAGGAACTATTTGTACAGTTTCTAAATCAGGATGTAACCCAATGAACGGATGGAGTTTGATTCAACAAGGTTTGCATAGTAATTAAATAAACAAAACTGTACTTACAGCCATCGATTTCAGGTTCTTTCCACCAAACCCGCCTCCAACTCTTCTCGTTATCACACGGACGTTATGCTCGGGAAGACCTAGGCATTTAGCAATTGCAATCTGTGTGTTCTCTGGGGCCTGAGTGGAGCTGTAAACAACCATGCAGTTATCTTCATCTGGTACCGCAAGGGCAGTTTGTGTTTCCATATAAAAGAAATACTGAGATCCAAGTTTGATCTGAAATAATATATAGTTGTGCATCCATTGAGATACCATTACATGGTTACCCTTAAGAAACATACTGAGTTCGATCTGAAAATAGCATTTTGAACAGTAAAGTTTTTGACAAGCACCTCTGCTGAGATAATTCTGTGATTTGCATCGCTCATTCCTTTTGAAAAATCTCCTACCTGCTTTGGGGAAAGGAAAGGTGGTACTTCAAAGAAGCTGGATCTAGAAACAGCATCTTCTACTGATAAAATGGGTGGTTCTAGATTTTCAGTGTCGTACTCTACCACTGCACTATCCGCCGCCATATCTGCATGTTTCTGTGTATCTGCAACCTACATCAACCATATTGAATATCTAAGAAATGACAAAACAGTAATGTTTAAGGAGTTCAATTTGTATTCTAGCAAGAGAATATGACATACCACAAAGCCAAGCATCTGGCCCGCAAATTCAGCAAGTCCATCAGCAAATAGGGGATCAGTATCAAACTTTGTCATACCCCCTACATTTTTCCCTCCTTTAGGGAGGTCTTCAAGAGAAATAACCTTAACAACTCCATTTGGTTAAGGCAATGACTTGAGTTTTACATTCTTAATCCATGCCAAGGGCATTTTGCTACATATCATTGCTCCATGAAGGCAATCCTTGGGAGAAGGAATGTCATCCACGTATACAGCCTCACCTACATATTTAATATTGGAGTCACATTTCGTGGGAACTACTAAAAAGAAAACTTAGTTCCGTGTTATCTATGAACTGTCAGTTCTGAAATTAACCTACCAACAGAAAAGTTTTGAAAAGGCTTAGAGGATGTAGTGACAAGTGTAACAACAACAAAAGTAGTGAATCCATTTAACACCGAGTTAACTAAGAAGAAAAGGAACTGCAGGCAATAGTTTAAATAAAATCTCTAAATTAGTAAATTTATATATGACGAACCAAAAGCTTGATTCTCGACTCCAGCTTTTTTAGTAGGCTGACCTACTGGATGAAACTCCCTACGGACTTTTTAGACTTGCTTCCCAGAAGAGAGCAAACCCGCCTTTTTGAAACTATTGTTGCAGTTGGAAGCAGTAACTGCTGAAGAATTAGTATCTCTCGACAAGCCATCATTCAGTATCGCAGTACTAACTTCAGTAAGAGGGTGAAGAAAATCAAAGAGAAAACTGACAGCCAAGCTTGACCGGTAAGCAGGACTTGAAGTACCCTCATCAGGTATTATTGTGGCTCTAAGAATATTTATGGCATAAAGCAGAACATCTTTACTAAGAGATCTACCGATTAAAAATTCCTCAACCTTTCTTACTCTTATTGCATGCTTTGTCCCATAAGCACCAAAAGCCAACTGAAGCCTTTCTAGGATACTACAACCAGATACTTTAGAGAGCGAAACCTCGGCCAAGAAAGCAGCATTGAGGTAAGCCAAGGTATTTCCGAGGGGTCGTGGTGCTGCTCGGTATGTCTCAAACATCAATCCGGATCCACTCTGAGAAGAAAAAATGTTCATTGAGGCCCAACTTGGAATTCTGATACTTAATATAACAGTCTTGGTATTACAAGGTGGACTACTTAAGAATTCCTCTAATGTAACTTTTATTCTTTTGGAGCCACTAAGTATGATGAGGGATGAACCTGCTGCGAGAAGTATAGTTGCAATATCTGAGGGAAACTGTTTCCTTTGTGCCATGACCAAATTCCCTCCCAAACTCGCAGAATTGCGGATGAACTCTGACGCAACCTTCTTCATATGGTCAGAAATTTTGCTGAATACAAGATTGCCTGTTGAGCTAGGCCCATTATTTGCTCCTTCTTCCAAAGCTTGGATAGCATCAGAGATCGTCACAGCTGCTCCAATTTCAATCCCAGTGGCATCACTTGTGATCGTTGACAGTTCAGGAATATATCTAAGGTTAATGTAATGGTTGTAGTGATCAACCTCCTTGTAGTAGCCTGTACTCGTATTGCCAACAACTAGCTTAACACTAGTGCCATTTTCAGATTCTATGGATTCCATTAAATGCTCAATTTCCTCAACGCTAGCAGGATTGTACCAACATTTCCCCTTTAAGTCCCTGAGGATCTTGGATTTAATTTTAATCTTTAAGAACTCGGGGAAGGTGCAAATCTCATTGCCAGGGTCATATGAGGGTAAATTACAAAGTTTTACACTTTCACTATCTCCCTTCTTCCAAAAGGAATTCAAACCCAGATCTTCCATGTCAACATCAGCAGCAAAACTTTTGCAGGCATCAGCTATTGGACGATAACCCGTGCACCGACAAAGGTTACCTGAAATAGCCTTCTCAGCTTCTGACTCTGTGAGCTTGGAAAATCCAGGACGCAGATTTTGCGCTGGTGTTTTTTCAGCGTTAACAAGAGCTGAGAAGAGAGACATACACATGCCTGGAGTACAAAACCCACACTGAGAAGCATGAAATCCAGAGATTCTTTTGTGAATGGGGTGGAACCCATCAGTAATGTTTCCAAGGCCTTCAGTCGTCGTGATTGAACACCCATTTACACTGGAAAGAAGTGTCAAGCATGAACTCACTGTGAAATCCTCAACCTTCTCACGTACAGGATCATACTTGGACAAAAGAACAACGCAAGCTCCAAAACCACCTGCAATGGAAACAAATCGGATAATATAGAGGTTTACCATCTCATTGACTATAAGAAATTGAAAAGTTATATCAATTTGAACTAAATTCATAGGAAACCCCAAACCCTTTCTACCCCTGGAGTATATTAACAACAATTATCAATTTGAACACTTAAAACAGTTGGGATTTCTTATAAACAAGATTCAATTAAACAGTTGGGATTTCTTAATCATCACTATTATCAGACAATCTTAATAATCTAAAGAAAACCATTACCAGGCAATCTTAATCATCTTACAGAATAACACAAAAAATAATAATTCAATGAAAATGAAGTTGAGAGAAATTAATACTGACCCTCTCCACAGCTAAGCTTAGTTCCAGTGAAACGAGTCTGTGTACGAATGAATTCAAGTAGAGTAGTGGAATGATATTGATATGCAATAACTCAACTCTCTCACCATTAATGGCGAAAACCAATTTAAAATTATCTTCATCCATTTCTGAATCTGATCCCTAATGAAATCAATTGAACCAACGGACTTAAGACAAGAACTGAGAAGATCCCCCCACCACCATAAGTTGACTCAAATTCTTCTTTTATCTATTTCGGTGCCTAAATATAACAACAACTGTTCTTGAGGTTGATGGACTCTTCTCCCGGGTGAAATAAGAGTAGTAGTTTTTTTAAGCGTAATTTTGTTGCAGGGTTTAAGCCTGGAATTGACTGTGCCATTTTCACTCAAGGTTTTTGGTTTTGGTGGAGAAGAGTATTATTGGTTGTTTTTTTTTTAGTTTTAAGCAAGGTAGTTAATCTCGGATTCCGGTTCATCTCGATCCCGAGCGAGATATTGATACAACGTTGTCTCGGGGAGATTTCGTTTTCAAATGTCGGTGTAATTTCGGTTCCAACTTTTATATATATAATTTCCAAATATGTTAAGATATAATGAAATAATATCTAAAAGAAACAAATATTCATTAAGAAAACACAAAAGTGCGAACACTTTACTAACTGTTCCTGGAAGTCTTTTTTGAACAAAAAAAAAACAATAAAAGAGTACTGATTGTTCATGGAACTGGAAGTCTCTTTTGAAAACAAAAGAGAGAAGTACAACAAGGATATTACAATTCTAATCAAGATAATTTGAATCATCAGAGATATCATCATCTGGAGTAACTCCATCATTCCCGACACCACCGAGTAGCCCGTTTTGGGTGTCCAACATCAATTCATCAGTATCATATCCATCATACTCCGAGTTAGTTGGATACATAGACTTACTTCGAGAACTACTGGCACCTCTACTACCAACAGTCTCACATTCTTCACTAACTGTCTCTTGCAAATCATCAAAAGTTACATTATCACCATGCATCTCCAAGTCATTCAAATTTCGTAACTCCAACCATTCATCATTTTCATCACGCTCCTCCAGGAAAATAGGATCATTAGCTTTATCATTATCGTTATATTGTTGGATTTCTATGTAACGACGCTGCAATTTATTATTATATTGGATAAAGACACTATCATTCAATTTCTGCTGTGTTATGCGATTTCTTTTTTTCGAGTGCAACTGAAATACATAAGATAAGTAAGTAATTCAACTAAAACACTTAAGCACGGGATAATTTTCAAAATATAGGTACTGGAATTGCATGGTTCGTGTTCGTGTATATTCAGAATATTACTAATCAGTGAGAATACTTACATTTTGAAATGTGCTCCAGTTTCGCTCACATGGGGAAGCAGAACAAGTAAGACTCAATACTCTGATTGCAAATTTGTGTAGGTTTGGCGCATCGATTCCTCCAAATGTAATCCACCATTCATCTGTTATAAATATAAACAAAGTAGTTATAAAATCTATCTAACACAAATGTAATCAAACTTTAAACTTATAGAACAAACAAAGCTTACGAGGTTGATCCTTGTTTCTTCTTCTTTTGCAAGGCGGAGTTCCCAAGATCCCAACAGCATCAGTATACTTTCTCAATTCACCTGTAGCAGCATCAAGTTCATCTTCATTGGGTATAAGCCTTTGCATTGCTGTATGAAGTCCCCTTTTGATTTCTATGTACTTTGGATCACTATCCATTTCATAATCTTCAATATTGTAGAATATGGAAGGAATCAAATAGTATGCCGCACAATGTAGAGCATGATTAAATTTATTCTTCCATCTTTTCTCAAAGCAAGCCTTAATTACACCCCAAGTATGATCATCTTCACTGAATTTCTCCTCTAGTTGATCCCTTGCTATTCTCATTGCATCATAAAAAGAAGGCATTGTAGGTTTGCGCTCGATGTCATCTAACCTTACAACCTTAACTAAAGGCTTCATCTTCACTGATATGCTTCTTAAGCCTAGTAATTCCACCACCACGCATTTCTTTGTTACAAAGAGTACAACTTAGTTTCTTTGGAAATTTAGGATCTTTGCATGTAGCCCATTTCCATGCTGGATCTCTAGTTTGAGTCTGACTAGAAGATTGAGGAAGTATTGACCCACATGTAGTGTTTGAGTTGTTCAAATTGGATGCATTAGAAGAATCCATAATCACAACCTGAAATTAATGTCAAACTGAAATTATGAGAACAGTTCTTCCATCAATGAAAGATTAGAGAAAACTCAAAGACAACAATAAGAAAACTCTATTACCCAAATGAACTTGGTTACAATTGGGAGCCAACTGAACTTGGTTACAATTACCAACTGAACATGGTTATAATTGAACTTAAGAGCAACTGAACTTGTCTAAAATAAAACTGAACTTAAGAGCAACTGAACTTGGTTACAAACTTACAATTGGGAGCCTTCTTATTTATACACCACTAGCTAATACAGCCAATTATTAGCACAAAATTATTACCACTGGCTAATAAAACTCTACTTATGAACATGGTCTATAAATTGATATCAGATAATGACACAAACATCACCTCAACAACATTCCTACTTGAGAGCAGCATAGAATGGATGCCTACCTCGGATTTGTATCCAGCTGAAAGAAGACTATTACTTGAGCCACCCAAAGCAAAATTAAACACTTCTTGAGCTTAACCAGCATTTAATACTGCCACCTGAGGAAACGAACACCCAATTCTTCATTACTAAAGAGATCAATAATAGCTAAACCTTCAATTAATATAACCCTAACATGCATCAGACACTTGGACTCAATCTTTAATGACCTCACCAGCAAATCAACAAGAACCCATGACAAATCAACAAGAACCCATGAAAAACAAATTCAGTAATTAAACAAAGAAGACTTCAATTGAAATTCAAAACCCTAATCTCAGATTAACACCACAAAACCAAATCTCATTAGAAATCACGATATGATACAAAAGCATAGAAAAGTTCTCAAAATATACAAATCTAGCTTCGATTAACAACACAAACCCTAATCTTGCTTCGATTTACATACCTTGCTTCGATTATGTGAGAGAGAGTCAGAGACTGAAGAAGCAAACGAAGTGAAGAAGAGTGAATGCGTTAGAGATTATAGGATTATTTAGGTTAAATTTACTAAAATACCCTATCTCGGTTGACTAAAATCGGTGGTTCGGCCGATATAACCGATTTTTCCGGTAACTTTCCATCTCGCCGAAATTGCTTGTTTCGCTATGCTATGAGCCGAAAAGGGAAAATTTGGCGGAATTTTGGCCGAGATGGCCGAAATTGACTATATAGGTTTTAAGACTAAATTGATTTCGGTAAAGAATCTGTACCATAAAAATAAAAAAAATAAAAAAAAAGGATCCGGTTATTTAAACCCGTATACCCGGAAAAAAACAGTTCATATTAGTCGTCATTTTCTTATCCTCCCACTAGGCTGTCCTAAGGAGACAATCAGACAAATTAGTACATCTTAATTTATCTTTTAAGATAATACTTCCGAATTTGACATTTCAATAATAATAATTTTTTGTTGCGCAGTGGGAACATCTGCTGCACTCATTCAACGTTAATCTCAGACGATTTTCAGAGACACCGGAAGATAATTAATTAGCAAGTTTCATGGCGATTGCATCTGCTGATATGATCATGAGCCATTGCTACTCACTGATCATACTTATATTAAGGTGTGGTGAATTACAAAGGAGATAAGATCAAGAACAATAATAATGAGTTTGGTGGATGGAATTCGGCTTCTCGAGTAATCGTAATTGGTGGCATAGAATCATTCATTTTACATGGAATGTCTTCCAACTTGATTAGTATCTTAACTATGCAATTAGGACAGTCTACAGCAACAGCTGCGCAGAATATCAATGCTTGGACTGGTTTCATATATATGCTTCCAGTACTAATTGCATACGTTGGTGATGTATATCTCGGCAGATTCCGTGCCATCTTGTTCTCTGTGGTCATCTATGTTTTGGTAAATTTCACAGTCGCTCTCGTTATTGATCTTAATTTTCTGCAGGATAGATGGATTCTGTGTGGTTGTTGAGAGGCCGCAAGAGCACTGTCTTTGTCCTAATACTTTCTTCGAAATTATTATTTGTGGCAGGGACTTGGGTTGTTGACGCTATGTACTTCACAATTGACTGCCTGTTCTAATAATGCAGATAACCTTTTGTGCTCTTCTCCGTCTACTTTCCAAGTAATCTTATTTTTCTCTTCACTGTATCTAATTGGAATTGGGAGTGCTGGATACAAGACCTGCGTACCAGCTTTCGGTGCAGACCAATTTCACAAACTATATCCAAGATAATTTGGGTTGGGGTCTTGCATCTGGAATTTCATCCATTTTAATGGTTATTACGCTACTTGTTATCCTGTCTGGAATGAAATCCTACCGCTACACTCTGAAAAAAGATGCAGATAAAGTACAGGGATCAAGGAAAAGCCGGGATATCGTCTAGTACTACTAAGGTTGAAGATGTAAAGGCTGTACTGCGGTTGGTTCCGGTATGGACTATATGTTTGATATACCCAGTAGTGCACGCTCAAGTGCACACCTTCTTTATTAAGCAAGGGAGCACTATGGACAGATCGATAGGACCAGACTTTCAGATACCCTCAGCTTCAGCTCAGATCTTTTATAGTACATCCATCATGCTGTTTACGGCATCGTACGACCGTATCAATGGTTGTAGCGGGTATAGTGGAAGATAGAAGGCTTAAAATTGCTCAAGAGTTTGGATTAATTGATGATCCAAAAGCAACAGTTCCTATGGTTGTCTGGTGGTTGATTCCGCAATATGTCTTGTCAGGTCTTGCTCTTGTATTCGCCTCTGTCAGTTTACAAGAATTTTTCTATGATCAAGTTCCCAATGGGCTAAGGAGTGTGGGTCTGTCCCTGTACTCCACCATGTTTGGCTTAGGAGATTTCCTCGGTGTCTTCCTTATATCAGTCATTCAGAAGGTAACTAGTGCAGGTGGTCAGCACGGATGGATAGCAACCAACATAAATCAGGCGCATTTAGATTACTTTTATTGGTTTCTAGCTGGACTTGGTGTAATACAACTGGTTGCATTCTTATGTTTCTCAAAGTCGTATGTATATAAGATTTCATTATGAATGTGCAGAGTTGATGTGTGACCAGTATTCCTTTACAAGCTCCCCAAACAACGATCCGTCTTCCTTCATCAGTTTCGTTGGTTCATCGTATTCTACTATCTTCCCTGCAAAGAGAGCAGCCCACTTGTGTTAGTTAGACTTGATAACGGTTTCTTATATACCAAGAGTATGTATATATATATATATATATAAACTCACCGTCACTAATTGCAAGCACCATTGTACTATCCATCACGGTTGGTATCCTATGAGCTACTGTGATGACTGTGCAACTCTCGAACTCAGTACGGATGGTTCTCTGAAGGATAGAATCGGTTGCATTGTCAATCGAAGCGGTAGCTTCATCAAGCACCAATATCTGACTTCTCTTCAAAAGAGCACGACCCAAACAAAATAGTTGCCGCTGTCCCATGCTCCAGTTTCCACCATCTTGTTCAACTGCAATATATCAAAAGTTACATACAGGAGAAAGGGGTTGAGAAAATAAAGAGCTGATGATGATGGTACTGAGAATCGCGTACCTAGACTACATAAACCCTCTTTTTTCTCTTGTACCGTGTCTCGAAGCTGACATTTCTCAAGAACCTTAACACATTTATGAATTCTGAGTTAGCGACGTAGCTGATCCGTAAATGTGCAATTCTTCCGGGTACTAATTAATACAAAAGCATGCAAAAGACAGCAGAAAATGTACCTCCCAAATTTCATGGTCACTATGTTGAGATAGTGGATCCAAATTGTATCTCACAGTTCCTTTAAAGAGAGTAGGATCTTGAGGTATAATCCCCAGCCGCGTTCTTAAATCACGCAGTCCAATCGTTGAGATGTCAATGCCGTCTATGACAATTTTCCCTCCGAATGGTTCTACTATACGGAACAAAGCACTTATCAGAGTTGTTTTCCCGCTTCCAGTTCTGCCAACAATTCCAATCTTGTGTCCTCCTTCAAATGTGCAAGTAATCCCTTGAAGAACAAGGGGAGTATCGTCCCTATATCGTATCTGCTTAGATCATCACAAATCTTAGTATATTAAACAACACTCTTGCAAAGTTATTTACAAACTTCGTGTAGTTTACCTTTAAATCGTGGAACTCAACTCTACCCACAGCAGGCCAACTTGGTGCAGGCCGATTTCCTTCTATGACTTCTAGAGCTTCGCTAGGAATGTTCATGTACTGGCTTAGCCTTTCCACTGAAATGATGTTATTTGCCAATGCACACTGGTTTTGAGTTGAGAACACAAGAGACATGTTCAACGAGAGACCATATGACAAAGCCATCCCAATGAACCCTGCCATATCACAAGATTGGTGATCAAAAAGTGCATTAGTCCAACCAAAGGAACAGGATTGACAGAGTTCCCTCTATGCTTACCTGAACTAAAAGTTCCCTGAGGAAGCAAAACCATTAGTAGCGCCGAGGAACAAAGAACAATGACTGATAGTGTTTCCAAACGTTGGATGAACCACTCATTTGCGCAATAAATGTAAAAACAAGGACTAGCATTTTTGTCAATGAGCTCAAGATTTCGAAGAAAGAATCTTTCTTCATTTTGAAAAGATCTAATTGTCATTGCTCCTGCTATGGACTCCCCAAGATGATTTGCTATCATAGACTTGGTTGTTCCATTAATTCGCATGAACTCTTTTGCTGAAGCCGAGTAGTATCCCTGTTCAGAAAATACATTTTCTGATTTTCAACTCATCCATTATTTCATTACAATATTACGTAGGAGGAAAAAAATTGTACTTCACCTGCAAGTATATCACCGAGAATGCCATTGGTATGCAAACAAACACGACTTGCCAGGTAATGACAGTCAGTACTCCAAGAGTAATATATAAATTAGCTGTAACTACGATCACATGTATGAAAATGAATCCGAGATCGAGGTCTATTGTGCTCAGATCAGAGGAGACCTATAGAAGAAATGTTAATTAGCCTCATGCAATTCTCAAACAAAAAATTTACAATCCATTAACTGCAATAATAAGTGGGTGCACTTACCCGGCTTAATAATCTTCCCAGTGGAGTCGATTCATAAAAAGAAATTGGTGCACGGAAAAAAGAGTCCAGTAATTGAGAGAACAAGGACTTCGATGAATGCATACTCAAAGCAACCGCAGAGAAAATTCTAACAAGCAAAAATAATATCGAGATGCATCCAATTGCGAAGTACACTACTACTAGTCGCAATTTGCTGACTTGAGAGTTCTGGAGGCTAGAAGCCATCCAGTAGTTCTGTAATATTTGGCATGCATAGAAAAAGAATTGTGGAACAGTTGATAAACACAAGTAAAAGAAGCCTTTCTTTTTATTCAGGTACTGCAGGTACGGCTTCCAGCCCGTGTTTCCAGTTTCTCTTTCTTCTTTCCTTATCAACTGTTGTCCTGCTGATTCTTTGGTCTCTTTGTCTCCATATATTTTACCGCCATCTCTTGCAGAGATTCCATTTCTTTGCGAGGAATCAGCCTTAGTTAGCCTTTCATTTCCGGCAGTATCTTTATGTGCATTGACAAGGTCATAAAATACTGAGCTTGAAGCTAGTAGCGTATGATATGGAGATGCGTGTTGGATTTCACCATCTGACATTAGCTGTCAAGTCAATAAGAATTCATCAAACTTTCAGTCATATACAGAAGCAAGACGCTATGTTGTGTGAGGGACTTGGCGAGGCGAGGCGCCAAGCTCTTCGCCTCGCCTAGCGCCTGGACACGCCTAAGATGACCAGAAAGAAAAAAAATCAAAGTAGTGATTCCCCGCCTTCTGCACCTTGGATGCCTTACCACTTTCCGCCTGGCTCGCCTTTAACAACATATGCAAGAAGTACAATTTATGATTGTTTTCTAGTTATTTCTAAGAACAGGTTCATAAACTAGATCACAGTTTAATGGGATTTTAGTTGCAGACTGACCAGAACATAATCGACTGCAGGAAGAAAATCAACTTGGTGAGTGACAAGTAACACCGTCTTTCCTGAAAGAGCTCCCATTACGTACTCCTGCGAAAACCAATTTAGCAATCAGAGATACTGAGAAAGCAAAATATTTGCAGTGGAAAAAAGTAACATGTAGTGAAATAGATTTATAGTGCCGATGTCACTGTGGTACACTGGTAAAGTTATTGGGTGATGATATCAGAGTTTGAAATTCATCGGGACAACTTAGATAAAAAAATCTATAGTCTCACATTAAATAAGCTCGTAGCAGTATGAGCATCAACCGCGCTAAACGGGTCGTCCAGGAGATATACATCAGCATCCTGATAGAGCGCACGAGCTAGTTGAATCCGTTGCTTCTGACCACCGCTCAGATTAATTCCCCGTTCTCCTATTTCAGTGAGATCACCATATGGTAGCATTTCAAGATCCTTAAGCAGTGAACATCTCTCCAATACTTCTTGGTATCTTTTCTTATCCAAGCTGCACCCAAACAAAATATTTTCTTGTATCCTTCCTGACTGTATCCATGCCGTTTGAGAAACGTAGGCCGTTTTTCCATAAACTTGAATCTGCGGATTGAATTTAGATATCTGAACATTAAGTTTTGAACTTCTTAGAACAATGAAATGGGGTCTGCGTGTAACAAGAACTTACCGTTCCTTTTATGTTCGGTAGCTCTCCAAGAATTGCAGCTAAAAGTGTTGATTTACCTGCACCAACCTCTCCACATATAGCCACTTTCTCACCAGGTCTAACCTCTAAATTTATGTTTCTCAGAGTGTATTTTACAGGACTATCTTCCCATGAGAAATTACCCGATTCGATAAATATGGAATGCTTAAGTTGATTTTCATCATTTCCCTTTTGCCGGACCTTCTCACTCTCCAACTCCGGCGCTGCAAGAAAAAATTTTATCCTTTCAAATGAAACTTTTGCTTGAATTACAACTCCAATAAGATCAGGAAATAATCTAATAGGGTCTTGCACGATACGTAACGTTGCTATAAACGTGAACACGTTGCTAGGATTCAGAGGAACCTTGAGAAAATAACAAGCCCAAAAGGTGGCAGCAGCCACCATGACAGGCGATACCCAGAAGAGGAAACCGTTGAACGCTTTCTGATAATGCATAGGCGACAACCGTTTATACTCATCATTTCTCAATTTCTCGATAACATTTTTGAAATGAATCTCCCAAGCATACAACTTCAAGATTTTCATGTTCACCAAAGCTTCAGATATCGCCTTTAGTCTCCTATCCTGTACCCCCATAAGCTTTCTCTGATACCTGGTTTGAAGTTTTGCCACGGGAATGTTCACCAACACAGTAAGTATTATGACAGCCAAAGCTGCAAGCGTCGCAAGACCCACAGCACGAACAAGAATCGCTAAGCCTAGACAAACTTGGAGGGCTAGTGTCCATATCTGATGAAACCAGTAAGAAAATTCTCCAATTCTATACGCATCAACCGTTACATAACTGATTATCTCGCTCGCTGAATTTGTTGTTTTAGCAGAACTAGAAAGTTTGAATTGCTTCTTATAAATAGCTGCTGAGAGTAATGATCTTATCCGAATACCCGTTATTCTACTACGAAAATACCACTGCCGTTGTGACAACGATTCTAACAATTTGGAGAAGAACAATAGTCCAGCTAAAACATATCCTTCATGTTTAAAATCTTCTTTGCCTTCTGCAACTTTAATGAAAGCACTAAGAAACAACGGACCAGAAGACAGAATGATTATCTTGAGTAATGCAAATAAACCCGAAACAACGATCTCTTTCCAATAACAAAGAACAATTGTCCACAGAAGTGATTGTGGTTGCTGTTGTCGCTGTTGTTGCTGCATGAATAGCATGTAACAAGTGCTTGCTCTATCTGACTTTCTTAACATGGGTATATCATCATCTTCAAGATTTTTGTGTTTTCCTTTCTTTATCAATGGATTTAACCACCAAAATGATAATCTACTGAATAACCCAGCTTTAACAAAAGGTGTTTCAGTCTTTGAATCATTCATAGTAAAGAAACAGAGGGAAAACAGAGGAGACCAAATTACTCTCTTTATCTCTCTCGCTCTATAAAAAAACATACAAATTCTTATATGGGGAACCAACTAAGTAAAGGCAAATAATAAATAAGAAGACAAATCATACTGCGAAGAATCATTTTATCCTTGATTGGCAAAAGAGATTATGCGAAGAATCTCCTTTCACTAAGAGAATCACCTGCGTACAGGAAAGTATAATATGTGTACAGGAAAACATATATTATTCGGCTTTCCTTTAGTAAAGATTTGATTGATTGTTTGTTGGCTAACCAAACCACTTATGTGTTGGTATTTTTCTTCCCTAATCAGTAAAGAAATTGGTGCTAACAAATTTCAAACTCAAATCGCTGGTATCCAAATCCAAAGTTTTTTCCAGTAGCAAGTACCGGGTCGACTAGAAAATATCTCCAAAAAATATAACATAGTTTTTACGCCGGCTTGTCAAGCCTTGCACAACTTGCACTACGGCAAGCAGTGCAAGTTGCGTCTGCAACTGCTATTGATACAGTGATAACGACACTTACCCAACTGAGGCTCACACGAAGTCGCTTCTGCAACTGCTATTGATACCTTGCCTTCCCTTCGAGAGCTCAACCATCTGTAACTCTTCTCCTTAAAATTGGATTGCAGGGTAAAAATAAAAGTAATTGAATTACCTCAACCAAATGCTAATGTTCAATTCCAAGTATTACACTACCCCATAATTAAATTACTAGCATTCCAATTCTTCCAACCAAATCAGGTGTTAAAAAGAAAAAGAAAATCTTAGTTCAATTTTTGACACCCACTGAGTAGAGAATTGTATACTTAAGTGAGATTTTAAGCTCGGACATATTCGTATATATGACCTTCCCACTAAGATTGATTAATTAGTTCTAATGACATTATATTTCAAGTGGAACTTAATTATAGTCCACTTTTAAAGCTTGAAAAGCCTTGAACAAAATAAATGATTATATCAAATACTTTTAAATAAATAATTCTTTAACTTAAAGAATGTTATCTTGATATTTCTTGCTTTTTAGCATCTAAGTGATATTATGACCAAAACCACATAAACATCTAAAAGATTACTTTTCATAATAAAAGTGATCAATTAATAATTTCTTAGTGGTTGACAAAGTAATCCATACCAAGAACTGAATATGAAAATCGATTACACAAAACTGGGCAGTCCATATGACAAGATTTGTTTTTAGCAAAGACAGTGTACCTGCATATGGCCTCCAGCAACAGTAATAGCTTTAGGTGGTTTTCGTATACTGAGCACCGACTATACATGCACCACAAGCTTGTGCCAAATCCATGCCAGGCTAAGAAATGGCCCCAACACCAACATGGACAATATTCGCAGTTACTTGGCATTGAATTTAAGTGAAAAGAATCAATATAAAGGTGAAAAACTAAAGCTACGGATCAACCAATACAATGAGCTGCTTCAAATCCAAATGAACTGCCCAACTGCAGGAAAGTCCTTCGGTCATATTATCATGCTGACGCAAAGTGGACCAATATCATTCACATGAACAATCCGGCTGTGTCGACGAGTAAATAGACAACACAAATTTTGTATGATAAAAAAGAAAAAGAAAAAGAAAAATCTGCTTACTTTTTATCAAACTACAAATACAAATTGGAGTACCTTTCAGCAAACAGGGAGCCTACTACCATGATAAAAAGAATCATACCTGAGCACGTCTTTAACTGTTGAAATATTAGTCTCATGGTCAGGATATACTAGTTAGTGCAGTATAGAACATGTGAAGAATACGCCCTTCACATGTATAGTCTGTGAAGAAAGCTTTCTTCACAGATATAATCTGTGTACATACGATTATGTTGTGTAGGAATAGTGTACAGTGACTTGTGAACAGTGTTCAGATATTTTTAGGGTATTCTTGTAACTCTGCATACCCAATCTATAAAATAGAGGGCTCTCACCTCTGAGTGGTTTATACTCTTCCATTCACTCTCTCTTGATTTCCACATGGTATCAAAGCTCAAGAGAGAAAGAAGAGAAAACACATCTTAGTTCCTTCTTTAGCTTGATCTACTTTACTTCGATCTGTGATTAAAGATCTTGAAGTTACATCCTGAAGCTGTTTCAAAGAAGCTGAAAACTACTTGATCTACTGTTGCTTCGATTTGTGATTAAAGATCTTGAAGTTAGATCCTGAAGTTGTTTCAAAAGGGGCTGCAAACTGTTGTTCTTGAAGAACTTGTGGTTGTTTGTAAGTTGTTTTCCCTGAAATTTGTCTTTGTTTATTGAGTTAAAGGTAGATATATGGCTAGTACTATTGAGAATAGTAGTTTATATCATTCTAGGAGTTTAGCTCAACAAGACTTTTCTCATAACAATAGTATGAGTGTCAAAGCAGTATCGGAACTACTTCTGAAAATAGTAGCTCTGATATCTCCGGTACCTCAAGAAAGTTCTGTTTCGAACAGTGTTACTTCATTTGTGTGTGATTGTTGTAACAATAATGTTAATAGAAGAGGGGGTAATTCGTTTGGAGGAAGAAGAGGAGGTTACGGTGGTGGTTCGAGATCGTACCACACAACTGGTGAAGAGGAGTTTCAGCCTTCATCATCATCACTACCTAGTGTTTCCTCTCACCCATCTCAAGTTCAGCTAGAACAGTTGATAAAGGACTATGCTAGAATGTAGTCATCCAAGGAAAATTATGGTGGGTCTACTTCAGTGACTCAATCAGGTAACATTGGTAGTGCATTGAACTCCAGGCGTGATAGATCTAAGGGTTTCTGGGTTTTTGACAGTGGAGCAACTGATCACATGTCTACCGAGTCCAACCGCTTCTCCACTTATAATCCTAATCCTAGTAAACCATGTATTCTGACGGCTGATGGATCTCCAATTATTGTCTCTGGTGAAGGACATGTTCCGATAACTAGTTCCATGTCTCTTTTTACAATGTTATATGTTCCGAATCTTTCTTGCAGCCTTCTCTCAATCAGTCATATAACCAAAGCTTTGAAGTGCAAGGTTACCTTTTATGAGACACATTGTGTTTTTCAGGATATTCTCACTGGAGCAACACTTGGCTTAGGCAAAAAAAGAGGGGGTCTATACTACTTGGAATTGCAGGAGGAGAAACAAGATGACAGTTTAAGAGCCTACAAATCAACAAGTGTGTCTAGTTCTGAAGAACAAGTTTGGTTGTGGCATAAACGATTAGGGCATCCTTCCTTCGGGTATTTACAAAAGTTGTTCCCTAAGCTGTTTTCAGAACTTGATATATCTAAATTTCATTATGAAACTTGTGAACTAGCTAAGCATCATCGTGTTCCTTATCCTTTGAGCATGAATAGAAGTTTATCTCATTTTGCTATCGTGCATAGTGATGTTTGGGGTCCTTCACGTGTCACTACTAATTGTGGCTTTCGTTGGTTTGTTACATTTATTGATGATTATTCTCGGGTCTCTTGGGTTCACTTATTGAAAGATAAGAGCGATGTTCATGTCGTCTTCAAAAGCTTTCATAAGTTTGTTCTAACCCAATTTGACAGAAAGATTCAGGTGTTAAGATCTGATAGAGGTGGCGAGTATCTAAATCAAGGTTTTTCCTCTTACTTCTTGGAACATGGAATTTTCCACCAAACTTCGTGTACTGATACTCCACAGCAAAATAGAGTTATTGAGCGGAAAAATCGTCACCTATTAGAAGTCACTAGGTGCTTGTTGTTCCAAATGAATGTGCCAAAAAGATTTTGGGGTGATGCTGTCATTACCGCAACACGGCTGATTAACAAAATGCCTTTTCGGGTTCTGAATTTTCAAACACCATGTGATGTTCTTTCTTCAAGCACTTCACGACAACCAGATGATTCTGCTCCTATAAAAGTTTTTGGGTGCGTTTGCTATTTGCATATCCACAAACAAGATAGGAGTAAATTGGATCCAAGAGCTCTCAAATGTGTTTTCTTGAGTTATTCAGCTATACAGAAAGGCTACAAGTGTTGTCACACTCCCACGGGAAAGATCTATGTATCCATGGATGTAACCTTTTTTGAAGACCAAGCCTACTTCTCAGAGTATTCAGCGGCTTCTCTTTAGGGGGAGCATTGAACATACAGTGAAGATCATCCTTGATTTGATCTTCCTGGTTCAGTACCTAAGGAAAGTGTTATTCCTAAACCCCCTCAACTCCAGGTTGCTACGCCGATAATTCAGGTTTATAGACGAAGAGACAAGGCTCCTCTGGTAGCGGAATCAGAACCTTCTAAAGTTCATGCTGAGACTAATTTAAGAGTTAATGAAGACGATGTTTCGGCTGATGAGTCAACAAATGTCAGAGATGTCGATGCAGCTGATGAGCCCACAAATGTTAGAGATGTCGACGCAGCTGATGTGCCCACAAATGTTGAGGAAGATAGATATCCTAGTTGTATACGTAAACCTCCAACTCGATATCATCCAATTGCCAACTTTGTGTCTACTCATCGCATGTCGCCCTCTTATGTTGCGTTTGCAAATAAGTTGTCTTCTGTTTACAATTCTCACAAGGGTTGAAGACGCTCTTGTTGATCCAAAGTGGAAGCAAGCTCTGGTAGAAAAAAGAAAGCTCTAAAAGAGAACTTCACATGGGTTGAGGTTTAACTACCAAGAGGAAAGAAGACAGTCGGCTGCAAGTGGGTACTCACTGTTAAGTATAAGTTTGATGGAACTATTGAAAGATACAAAGAAAGATTAGTAGCCAAGGGCTACACTCAGACTTATGTAATTGACTATCAAGAAACCTTTGCTCTTGTTGCTAAGATGAACATTACTTGTGTCTTGTTATCTTTGGCAGAAAATAAGGATTAGCCACTTCAGCAATTCGATGTGAAAAATGCTTTTCTTAATGGTGATTTAGAAGAGGAAGTATACATGGACATTCCTCCTGGATTTCAAACTTCCGATAATAAAGGTAAAGTATGCAAGTTGAAGAAATCCTTATATGGCTTGAAGCAGTCTCCTAGGGCATGGTTTGGAAGATTTACCTAAAGTATGCGGAGATATGGATTTCGTCAAAGTCAAGCATATCATACCTTATTCCTCAAACGTTCAAAAACTGGAAAACTCACCATGCTTATTGTGTATGTGGACGACATCATAATGACAGGTGATGATATTGAAGAAATGGGGAAGGTAAAATCTTACTTAGCCAAAGAATTTGAGATAAAGGACCTATGAGAGTTATGATACTTCCTAGGGATTGAAGTGGCAAGATCAAAAAAGGGAATCTACATCTCTCAAAGGAAATATGTACTAGATCTTCTAGCTGAGACAAGAATGTTGGGTTGCAAGCCTATTGACACACCAATTGAACCAAACCAGAAGTTAGGAGAAGACATCGATGGCACTCCGGTGGACAGAGAAAGGCATCAAAGATTAGTGGGAAAACTGATTTACCTGTCTCACACTCGTCCTGATATTGGATACTCTGTGAGTGTTGTAAGTCAATTTATACATGCTCCACGAGAGACACATATGGATGCAGAGTATTGAATACTTCGCTATTTAAAGTCTGCACCAGCAAAAGGACTGTTATTCTCTCCAAATAACCACACGGAGGTTGAAGCATACACAGATGCAGATTGGGCAGGCTCCGTGATTGATCGAAGGTCTACCGCTGGTTATTGTTCATTTGTTGGAGGAAACTTAATAACCTGGCGCAGGAAGAAGCAATCAGTCGTAGCTAGATCAAGTGCCAAAGCAGAGTTTAGAGCTATGGCTCATGGAATTTGCGAGCTACTATGGTTAAGAATACTCTTGTAAGAAATCAGTTTCAAGCCTAAAGGTCCAATGAAATTGCACTGCGACAACAAGGCTACAATCAGCATTGCTCACAATCCAGTCCAACATGATAGAACCAAGTATGTGGAAGTGGACAGACATTTCATCAAAGAGAAATTGGAAGAAGGGGTTATCAGCACTCCTTTTGTAAGAACTGAAAATCATATTGCAGACATTCTGACAAAAGGAGTTCCAAGTCGACCATTCAACTCTTTCCTTGACAAGCTCGGTATGCTAGATATCTACGCACCAGCTTGAGGGGGAGTGTTGAAATATTAGTCTCATGGTCGGGATATACTAGTTAGTGTAGTATAGAACATGTGAAGAATACACTCTTCACATGTATAGTCTGTGAAGAAAGCTTTCTTCACAAATATAATCTGTTTACATACGGTTATGTTGTGTAGGAATAGTGTACAGTGATTTGTGAACAGTGTTCAGATATTTTTAGGATATTTTTGTAACTGTGCATACTCAATCTATAAAATATAGGGCTCTCACCTTTGAGTGGTTTACATTCTTCCATTCACTCTCTCTTGATTTCCACAGTAACAGCTTGCACAATTCCCCAACATCACCTTTAACTATTATCAGCAACTCGAGTCTTTGTGGCTTTTTGAGCTCTCTGTCTTCCTCCTTCCCTTCCTCCATATCATGAGCGTCGATCCTCCCTTCCTCTATCTTGTGAAGCCTATCCTACTTTTTCATTTTCCTGGCCGAACTGAGCATCATTTCTCTGTCCTCCAAATCCACGGCAATAATATCATCACCAGCCATCGGAAGCGCAGTAAGCCCTTCAATCTCGATTTGCCATATCCATTGGGTGGTGTCACCAGCTTTCCTGGCTGCCACACTTGTATGCATGTCTATAAGTAGAGTCTAAGTTTTTTTCAAGAGAAACCACCTCACTCACATATCAAAAGTTACTCAAAAGATGTTTTAATCTGCTATCTATCATGGCAAACAATCCTTTCAATCCCATTTCTTCTTCCTCCTCCCAAGGTTGTTCTTGTTCCTATTTGTTGTTCTCCATTCCCAGTAAGTTGTTGCTCATTTCTCTCATTATTTCTTTATCTTCTTTCTCGACCAATTATACTTTATGTCGTACTAGTGGATTGCCCATGCCATAATGGCACGGGGACAGAAGGGAAGCTGGTGCTTCAGATAATGCCTTTGTCGGCGTAGCGGGTCGATATTCACTAAATATTTTGTAAGGAAATATATACACCAATTTGTAATGAGTATCTTCCCCAAGGAGACATCCAAATTTACAGAAGACAATTAATTAGATAGAACTAATATTGGAACAATTGGTATTTGTATATGTTACATTTTGCAATTGTGAAACAATACAGTTTATGCACCAGTGAAGAGAAAAAATAATCCTGCTAACTTAAAGTGTAATCTTGAGGGGACATTTTTGTGATGGTGGTGGTGGTAGTGGAGGTGCTGGTGGTGATGGTGGCATGTGAGTTCATGTCGGCAGGGCATTGATAAATATTTCAGAATGCAAACTGTTATTTCATGAAAAGTGAAGTTTCATTTTATTTATTTGTTCTAGGCTAAAATGAAAAAGAAGCGGAGATATCATTTTTTCTCAAGCAGTGGGAGTAAATCCAAAACCCATGTCACGTTGGTAATCGATTTATTATAAAAAAAAATCCAATGAGATTACGTAGTCCTGAAACTCCGAACCATTATCTCAGTAATATCATTTTCCTTAAGGAGCCATAACTTTGGTAAAGTAAACATGAAAAAAACATGTGAAATGCTGACATTTCATTATTGAGTAGTTTTAGACTCACCGATGGATTTCCACCAAGAAATCCACCGAGTCTCACATATTCAGGGGCCACCCCAAAGAAATCAGCAGGGCCACGTTTTGGTGGTGGATTTTATTGAATTTGTCAGTGTGTTTAGAATTATCGTTCATTATCTTAAGCCTCCATTATGGCGAACACATGTCAAATACTTGGACACAATTGAAAGTCTTTTTTTTTTTTTTTTTACAACCCAAACTCTCTTTCAGCCTTACTTTTCTGAAACATGTGCTGATCTAATCAACTTGGATAGCGTTAATTGATGCCCGAATAATCGGAATTTGAGAATCGTAATGGAGTACATCTTAATTCTGGGTTTGAATATATTCCTACTAACATTGGAGAAGATGGTGGTGATTCAGGCGGAGGAAGTTGATAATGATTTGTGCACGATTTGTGAATATAGATCATTTAATTTATCTGATTTGTGTAATTCGATTATGGCTTGTGTACGATTCAATTTGATTATAATTTGTTCATGAAATATAAAGATGAAACTGAAAGAGGTAAAGGGAGGGTAGTGGTGACGGTTAAAGTTTCAGGAGGTTGGTGGTGATAGTTGAAGCCGACACTGAAGAAGGTGGAGGCGGGTGGCGGAGGAAGAGGAACTGCTGGTGCCTAGTGATTTTACAAAGAAGCTCTGATTTGATTGCGGATTTTTAGTTTTACACAAAAAAAAAAAAAAAAATCACCCAATTTCCAAATTAGGGTTACAGTTTCTGAAGTGATTTAATCAAATCGAAACCCTGTACTCGATTTCGATTGGGAAATTGATCAAGAGAGATCTCGATTTCGACGGAGAAGATGAAATTGATGGAGGTCTGGTCTGTAATGGTGGTGATGGTGTGTCGCTGGTTCTGGTGGAGGAGGAGAAACCAATGGTTTTGTAAAGACAAAATAGAGTTTTCTTATTTGCCCTTGGAGTTCTCGGAATCTACTAACAAATCTGACGAATAAGCAGGCAAAAGAAAAGAAAACCCGAAGGGGCATTTTGGTCCAAAAAAGAGACCAACCAAGGACACCAAACAAATCATTTTCTGTAATATTATAGATAAAGTGGTCCGATGGTTCTCATGCTCCTTCCCATTGTGGAGGTAGGGGCTCGAACCTCATAATTACCAAATCAACTTCCATTTAAAAGTGTCTGGGTGTAATTTAGAGACCACTGTTGCCAGAAAAAAATAAAATGATAAAAAATAAATAATAATAAAAGCTTTATATGTTGTGTAATAGGTATCACCGGGGCCTTACGTCCCTAGCTCAACCTCTCGTTATAGTTTTAAATGTATATACATTACTACATGTATATTATTAAAAAAATGCATTTTAGTACCTAGTACTCTGTATCAACATTAGAATCCTCTATTTCGCCTTCTTGCTTGAAGAGTTTTTGGACTGTGAAATTGTTAGATTAGTTGGTTATGTTGTACTTACGGATTATCAATTTGAAAACAAATGTGTGGTCTTTGATTCGGCTGAACCACCCATTTGCCTTTTCTCCCTGTTAATCTGCAATTGGAAATAAATAATATGTTGAGCATGGGTTCACAATACATCTACCTGTAATCAAATTAACTGCCAATCTAGTATGTTGTTACATGATTGTATTGTTTCGGGTGGTCTACATGTTCCTTTGGCAGTATACTTCATCAACTTTTCTGTTGTCTTTCTCATACCGTGAATAATGCAGTATCCTCGTCGTCTTTTATAGCCAGATTCAATTTGTATTTGTGTATATTCTAAGGCGTTAGTAAGTCTCGATGAATTGTCCATCCATTTATTTTAAAATTTCGTTCATTCTCTCATGGTATATCCTCTTCAACTTTGTTTTTGCATTTGATACACCAATGTTCCTCGTCTTCGTTGTACTTAACTTTATCATTACATCCGCTGCATGCCATGTAGTGTCACCCTCTGTTGTCAACCAAGCCCAGTACCTCCGCCTCACGGGTGAACATTTTATATTGCCATTTACTCGAAGCATCGTATATTTAGATATGTTTTACTATAGCAGGTAAATAAAATCAACCAAATACACGCTTTCCATATTCTCACTATATTATATCATCTCAGTTGCTTCTTGTATGGTCTTTTTATTTTTGTTCGGGTCATCCGGTTATGGGTGACTGATGCAGTTGGTTACTGTGGGCTTAATGATGATATAACACTACTTAGCCTTTGTGATTAAGATGACTCCATCTGAAGCTTTATACAACATACCACCATCAACAATTTCTGCTTACTTTCCAGGCATAACTGGTGTTAGTGTAATCGTTACATTCGTTTTTAACTTAGTATGTTACGTGAAAACACTTTAAAATGTCGTTAATGTTTTTATTATCCAGGTATATATAACCCTAATGATGTCGTCCAGTTTTTGTTACTTATGTATCATAAGCTAACGATAACCTTTCGTGCCTTGGAGTATTTGTTGTTGTTGGCTCTTGCCAATTCTTTTGATTTTTTTTCTTCTTGTATTAGGTGTTGCCTTTTGCCTTTCCTCTGGATATGCTTAGACGCTTCTCGTTTTTTTTTATTATCTTTTTTCTGCGGTAAAAGATAACTCCTCGTGCCTTTTTTATTCATCGATTCCAGGATAATTGAGTGGTGACCATTGATCAAATAAGAACATCACCAACCCATTAGGTGAGAGTCAAAATACAATGTGACCTACTGGATCATGTTGGGAGATTTTTATCTAACAAATTAAAACATGCAAGCCCAAATTAGTATTCATCGAAATATATTTTAAGTAAATGAGAACGGTGTTGGGTTCAGATTACATTTACTTGTTAGATGATCTAATTCTTGACACTTGGTTCTTGATAATTTGTTTTCTTGGACACTCGACATATCACAAAGATCAAGATCCCCTCATCCTATTTTTCTTTCAAACATCGTACAACTCTTACGTTAAGGCTTGACATGTCGTAAGTATAACTGGATCGTAATAGGCATCAACATGTGACAGTAATGGTATGCAGACGATAAATTACAACCACCTTTGGTTAACTGTTGGTGCAATTTTATTTTCCTATACATGGAGATGCAGTTCCTATAACCACATGGACCCTTAACGATACATTTATTAACGTTTGAGAAAGAATTGGGTCAGTTTTAGCAAAATTTTAGCACACATAAATTAGCGAATCTGTGCCACCATTCAGATTTTTTCAGGTTATATTATTCACAAATTTTTCATCCGGTGTTGGGTTATCAACAGTGGTTACATCTGATCAAGAGAAACTGGTAAGGCATGCTAAGAAGGCCATGAGGCTAGTGCAATGGTACCTGCAGATGCTCAAGTCCTGCCTTCTTTTTACTTTGCAAGTCTTACCTTCTTAACTGGGACACTCAGATGAAACTTCTTTTCTCTAGAAGAAAGCATACACCATTTATTCCATTAGGACGTGCGACTCCTCCTAACCATAACTCTGTAACAAATTTGCAGAAACAAATTAAAAAATCAAAACCATATAAAAGAGTAACTCAATAATTCGAAAAACGAATTAAAAAACCCTAAACATCATATAAGAAATTTATAAATTGGTATTTCTTAGCAAGTAAATATAACAACCATTAAACTTAAACAGTATATTCAAAATTTACCCCCAGATATATGAAACCCTAGATTTTAATTTATGAAATCTTAACCTAATTCAATTATTATAACCAAAATCTCTTCTTACCTACCAAATCCCTTTATGACCTACTGAAATCAACAAAAAGATGATGAAGATGTTGCAAGGACTTGCCCAAGCCTCAAGTATGAGAAGATGATGTGTGGTTCACTTTGAATCACTGTTGCTGCTCGAGAAGGATAAGAAGATGAAGGTATAGATTCTGGTGGTAATGGTGGTGGTGGCAGTACCGGAGAACCAAAGAAGAATTCAGTACGTAGTAAAAGAAACCTCTCAGCGCTACAACTCGGCTGGAGGTGGGAAACAGAGAGAAAAGGCCAAGGGCTTGAACCCACCCAATATTTCGTTCACCAATATTAGCTGAATGTTCGTAACCGTCCAAGCAAAAACTCTATCTGGAATTTTCTAACTTCCGGATCGGAATCACTGTTCAATGACGGATGGAGTTTCCCGATCGCCGGATTGGAATCACTGTTCAACGACGTCCGTCTAATAGCCCTGGCTATCATGGAGACAAACCTCATACTTTTTTATAACAATGATATATATATGATTGACAATTTTTTGTTTCTTTTGCAGCCGTTGCGTAGATCTAGTAAATGGCAGAACCGTGAACACTTTATGTGCTGACCAAATGTTCCGGAAAGACTATCCTCGGTAACGATATTGCCCCTGATTATAACGGATGCGGCATAGGCACTTTGAATAACTTTTTTTGCATTGGTAGCCCCGAACCTATGTGTGGCTGTAATGAGTATTGTGCAAATACTTATCCCGGCAATGCTGCTAGTGTTGAGTGCTGCTGTGGGCCAACTGAAGTGCTCCTGACTACAAAATTCTGTTACTGTTGCGGTTCAAATTCCATCGATGTATAATACTTTGATTATTTTTGTTGGTTACTGAATAAGTTTATGGGTCCGGCATAAAAACTATGCTAAATTTTTCGGAAATTCTCTCTCCAGCCTACCTGGTACTTGTTACTGGAAAAAGGCTTCGGTTCTCGGTTACTGTATAAGTTCCACGGCCGACGGTATTAATTTGCGTATCTGTGTTTTTTCTTCTCTTGTTGTTTGCTTTTTATGGTCTGTAACTGTGTATTAATCCGATATTACGCGCCTGAGAGTACTTGTTTTACTATTCCATTTTGCATTTTCTGGTCTACAGAACCAATCTCTATGATGGGTATTGTCAATCCCAGTAACATCTCCAATACTTTTTTTCTTTCTGAAAGAAAATCAATGATATAAATAGAATGATAGAGGAAGTAACAGACTTAGCTCCTGTCTAGCAGGAGCTTGTTTTTAATTACATCAGGTGGATTAACACACCACACACCTGACAACTTATTTCTTCGTGCAAACTTGACGACTATACACAATCTATTCAATCAAATCAAAACCCTTATTTATCTTTAGACCCTCTGTTTTAAAGCAAAAACCAAACCTGATGGAAATTGTTTTACGCTGCAAAAGCAATTTGATGAACACTAACTAAAAACATGAAAAATATTTTAAAAAACTGCCAGTTTGGAGATAATTTCATCAGCGAGAAACCACTGAGCTTTTCAAGTACCTCTCGACATTATCCAGTCCACATAGCTCCTTCACTACAGGCATGGTTGCTGGGACTTCCATTTGAAATATTGAACTATAAGATGATGCTTCTGATCCTGATTCTGACCCACTCCAAGAGAGAACCTGTTTTCTTGCTTCTTTAATGGCGTCTCTCGTTGCACAATGAACTGAAGCAGCCATGAGTAAAGGTGGCTCCCCAGAAGCTGGAAAAGACGAGAACAATGAGTTTAGCTCAACCATGCCCATAGCTAATAGAAGCACAAATGAAGAAGGCACATCACACATCCTACCTCAAGATAGTTTTAAGCCTAATTAATTTGGTTACTGAAAATAAACTGGATGTTCGTGACCACCCAAAAACCAGAAAATGAGCCGATTTTTTACGGTACTTCAAACTATGCAGATTTTAAAATACAGAAAACTTTGCAGATGACACAAAAGATAAATATTTTTGTTCTCCTAAGAAGATTGGTTTATACTGAGACTCAATTTTGTAAACCCCCCACCACAAACATGAATCTTTGGAATATGATGCAAGACATGATCAAGATCTCAAAATATATTCCTCCCTAGTTACAGGCAAACCTCGTCATTTTGACTGACATTCTTGCCTCTGACTGATTGATTGTACGTTTAATCTAAAGGTTAAAGGTTTGAGTTAAATACCGAACCTTTAGAGGACAGAACACGTTTCTTATGAGGCCGACTGTTCAATATCTCAACATTGAACTGTCCTGGGATAGTGTCAATAGTTGGGATCTTGTAGTTCCATGTTCCATCAGACACCACCAATCCTTCAGAGTTTGTCAGGTACTCCTCCGTCATAAAAAACCCGACTCCTTGAACAAAAGAGCCCTCAATCTAAAATGCGGAAACCATTTAAGAACTTAGAGAAAGAAGAAAAACTCTTAAGAGGTTGGATGAGAAATAAATAAGTTGCAGTTGAGCAAACCTGTCCCAAATCAACAGCAGGGTTTAAGCTCTGGCCACAATCATAGACAATATCTGTTTGCAAGATACTGGTTGCTCCTGTGAGAAGATCAATCTCCACCTGTACGTGTAATGAGTGACAACAAGCATTGATTATATCGAGAAGTAAGTAGTAACAATGCATAAAAATATTATTGATGTCATAAACTTACCTCACTCACTGCGGCACCATAGTTCAGATAACGCACTGAACTTAAATCAGGAACATAGTAAGTACTTGCAGATAAGTTGACAGATTGGAGATGTGCCTGAAAGACAGACGAGCTGGGGTGAGAAAATAGTATATCAGACAATTTTATCTGGAATTTATAGATCAGAAGGTACCTGGACTATTAAAGTGTCCCATGAAACTGGACCCGTTTTCTCTGGTAACCTTTCCTTGAGTGCGGTTAGTCTTTCAACCAAGGCAGCACAGCAAAGGCGAACTGCTCCACAACTTGACTCTGAGGTAGTGCTCCCAGCAGTAAACCCTCCTTGTACCATGCTCAAGGTATCAGTCTGAATGACCCGAACCTGCTCCAATAGATCCTTACTTCCATCACCCAGTATGGGACTCAGACCAAATGCTGCCATCTGTTTCACCTTTGTCCAAAGTCCTTGACCTAGCTCAATACCTCCAACTTCAACCACCACCGATCCGTCATTGAGAATGCTCACTCTACCTGGGGCTGCTCTCACCTTCGCCACATGAAATATGGGCACCCGGGAGATTCCTCTTTTTATCCACTTGTTACGGATGTTAAACTGTCTTATTTCTTCTACCCTTTGGTGGAATCTTGAAGATACAGCTAACCTATCTAAAATCAAGGGCATAGTATACTCATGAGGTTCACCCGGGGTATCCTGATAAAATAACTTGAGGCTCTCGTATGTATGTATATTTCTTGTTCTGACAGCATCGACTTCCAAGGAAAGGAAAGATGCTACATGCTCAACCACAGCCTCGCAAATAAAGGATGCCTGCACCTCTCCCGGTGCTCTCATGATCGTCTTACTAGAAAGATTTGTCTTGCAGATCTTTATATCGAAAGATAAAGCTCCCCAGTCATACTTCTTCAGTGAATCCACCATATAACTTGGGATGATTGGGCTATAATCTCGAAATACTCCTGCATTGATTAGTATATCAAGATGTAGAGCAGTGATCTTTCCATCAGATTTGAAGCCCACACTATAATTGATTTTCATTGGGTGTCTTCCTCCTGCCATTAACATGTCGATCTTGCGATTGAGGTAAGCTCGGACAGGACGGCGTAGTTTGTGAGCAGCAAGTGCACATGCTGCTGCAACCTACACGTAAATTCTTTGACTGTGAGTTTGACTTTACTGGTTTGAATGCACAATGTGAAAGAATATGATCTTCAACAACCATGAAATTCCTTAGTCTAGATAAACCACTTCAGCCAAGGAAAGGTGCCCAATTTACACTATACATACTTTCCACAACCAGAAACACAGTGCAATTTCAGATAAGATCATAACATTTTTGCTACATCGTCAGACGTTTTATCTGCAGATATATGAGGTTGTCCCAACAAATGTAATAGAAGGATATTAGCCAGTTCAACAAACAGCTGCTTCAGGCTTAATATACATCATTGACTTGAACTATTTAGCTGTGGAACTAAGCTTCCAAATGAGGATGTAACTCTATGGCTTTCAAAATTCTTAAAAGACTCGCTCGAACTAACGGAGTTTGATTTAAAAAGGTTTGTATAGTATAATTAAGTAAACAAAAGTATACTTACAGGAATCGATTTCACATTCTTTCCACCGAACCCGCCTCCAACTCTTCTCGTTATCACACGGACGTTATGCTCGGGAAGACCTAGGCATTTAGCAATTACAATCTGTGTGTTCTCAGGGTCCTGGGTGGAGCTGTAAACAACCATGCAGTTATCTTCATCTGGTACCGCAAGGGCGGTTTGTGTCTCCATATAGAAGAAGTACTGAGATCCAAGTTTGATCTGTAATAAATAGTTGTGCATCAATTGAGATACCATTACATGGTCACACTTAATAAACATATACCGAGTTCGATCTGTAATAGCATTTTGAAAGGGAAAGTTTTGACAAGAACCTCTGCTGAGATAATTCTGTGATCTGCATCGCTCATTCCTTTTGAGAAATCTCCTACCTGCTTCGGGGCAAAGGAAAGTGGTACCTCAAAGAAGCTGGATCTAGCAACAGCATCTTCTACTGATAAAATGGGTGGTTCTAGATTTTTAGTGTCGTACTCTACCACTGCGCCATCTGCTGCCACATCTGCATGTTTCTGTGTATCTGCAACCTACATCAAACCATATTGAATAACTAAGAAAATGGCAAAACAGTAATGTTAAAAGAGTAATCTTTGTATTTTTAGTAGAGAATATGACATACCACAAAGCCAAGTATCTGGCCTGCGAATTCAGCAAGTCCATCAGCAAATAGGGGCTCCTTACCAAAGATATTATTACCTCCTATGTTTTCTCCTCCTTTAGGGACGTCTCCAAGAGAAATAACCTTAACAACCCCATCCAGTGAAGGCAGTGACTTAAGCTCTACATTCTTAATCCATGCCAAGGCCATTTTGCTACATATCATTGCTCCATGAAGGCAATCCTTGGGAGAAGGAATGTCATCCACATACACAGCCTCACCTACATGATTAACATTGGAGTCAAATTTCAGTTCCATTTTATCTTTGAATTGTGAGTTCTAAATAAAACGATCAAGTTACAGATCAACCTACCAACAGAAAAGTTTGGAAAAGGGTAAGAGGTTATAGGTTTAGAGGATGTAGTGACGAGAAAACTAAAAAACAAAAATACCCATTTAACACTGAGTTAACTACGAATAAGAGGGAATGCAGGCAATAGAGTTAACAATATCTCTATGTTGATATATAACGTACCAGAAGCTTGATTCTCCGCCCCAACTTTTTTAGTAGGCTGGCCAACTGGATCAGTTTCACTACTGACTTCTATGACTTGCTTCCCAGAAGAGAGGAAACACCCCTTTTTGACATGTGACCCCTGATCAAAACTATTGTTGCATTTGGTAGCAGTAACCATTGAAGAATCAGTATATCTCGTCAAGCCATCATTCGGAATCGCAGTACTAACTTCAGTAAGAGGGTGAAGAAAATCAAAGAGAAAACTGACAGCCAAGCTTGATCGGTAAGCAGGACTTGAAGTGCCCTCATCAGGTATTATTGATGCTCTGAGAATATTTATGGCATCAAACAGAACACCTTTACTGAGGGATTTACCGATTAAAAATTCTTCAACCTTTCTTGCTCTTATTGCATGCTTTGTCCCATAAGCACCAAAAGCCAACTGAAGTCTTTCTAGGACACTACAACCAGATATTTTAGAAAGCGAAACCTCGGCCAAGAAAGCAGCATTAAGGTATGCCAAGGCATTCCCGAGGGGTCGTGGTGCAGCTCGATAAGTCTCAAACATCAATCTGGATCCACTCTGAGAACAAAAACTGTTCATTGAGGCCCAACTTGGAATTCTGATACTTAATAGGACAGTCTTAGTATTACTAGGTGGACTACTTAAGAATTCCTCTAGTGTAACTTTCATTCTTTTGGAGTCACTAATTATGATAAGGGATGAACCTGCTCCAAGAAGTATAGTTGCAATATCTGAGGGAAACTGTCTCCTTTGTGCCATGACCAAATTCCCCCCCAAACTCGCAGAATTGCGCACGAACTCTGATGCAACCTTCTTCATATGGTCAGCAATTTTGCTGAATACAAGATTGCCTGTTGAGCTAGGGCCATTTTTTGCTCCTTCCTCCAAAGCTTGGATAGCATCAGAGATCGTCACAGCTGCTCCAATTTCAATCCCAGTGGCATCACTTGTGATCGTTGACAGTTCAGGAATATATCTAAGGTTAATGTAATTGTTGTAGTGATCAACCTCCTTGTAGTAGCCTGTACTCGTATTACCAACAACTAGCTTAAAACCAGTGCCATTTTCAGATCCTATGGATTCCATTAAATGCTCAAGTTCCTCGATACTAACAGGATTGTACCAACATTGCCCCTTTAAATCCCGGAGGATTTTGGATTTAATTTCACTCTTTAAGAACTCAGGGAAGGTAGAAATCTCATTGCCAGGATCATATGAGGGTAATTTACCAATTTTTTCACTTTCACTCTCTCCCTTCTTCCAAAAGGAATTCAAACCCAGATCTTCCATGTCAACATCAGCAGCAAAACTTTTGCAGGCATCAGCTATTGGACGATAACCCGTGCACCGACAAAGGTTACCTGAAATAGCCTTCTCAGCTTCTGACTCTGTGAGCTTGGAAAATCCAGGACGAAGATTTTGCGCTGGTGTTTTTTCTGCGTTAACAAGAGCTGAGAAGAGAGACATACACATGCCTGGAGTACAAAATCCACACTGAGAAGCATGGAAACCAGACATTCTTTTGTGGATGGGGTGGAAACCATCCTTAATGTTTCCGAGGCCTTCAGTCGTCGTGATTGAACACCCATTTATACTAGAAAGAAGTGTCAAGCATGAACTCACTGTGAAATCCTCAACCTTTTCGCGCACAGGATCATACTTGGACAAAAGAACAACGCAAGCTCCGCAACCACCTGCAACCGAAACGAATGGGATTATATAGTCTTACTATCTCGTTGCTTTAAAGAAATTAATAGGAAACCCCATCCAACTTCTAGTCCTGGAGGAACTAAGCTTCAAAATCATCAAGTACATAAAAAAGATACCCCAAGTTCAAGATTTTTGCTTGTTGACGGCATGTGGACTGGACACTCAACGATACTCTTAGGATTAAGATGTGTGTATTTGCATAAAACAAGCGTATAAAGATCACTTATCATTCTACATAAATCTATTATGTACATAACAAACAGAATCATACTAGAAATCATTAGGAAAAACAAAAAGCAAAAAACATCCTATATTTAGTGAGACATGGATGCATATACATGAAGCTTGCCGTTCTTTTTCTTTTCTTTTTTTTCTCATAAAAACTGTCTGCCTCCCTTGGCCTGCTAAGTCCTGGCACACGGTTAATATTCTTATTTGTGTCACCTGGTACCAGTGTTTGATCATCGGACATTGTATCATTTTCACATAAAAAGCACTATGGAATATATTAATCACAATCATCAATTTGAACACTAAAACAGTTGGGATTTCTTGATTCAGTATAAGCAACAACCATACAATCTTACAAAAAAACAAAAAAAAAATTGAAGTTGAGAAACACTGACCCTCTCCACAGCTAAGCTTAGTTCCAGTGAAATCAGTCCGTGTACGTATGAATTCAAGCAGAGTAGTGGAATGATCATTGGCATGCGGCAACTCAATTCTCTCACCATTAAAGGCGAAAACCAATTTATCAGTATTATCCATTTCTGAATCTTACTATTATCAGTGCTAACACTACAGATGGAGTAGAAATTTGACATGATCCCAACTGACATCGATCTAATGGAGTTTATATGACACGTACTGAGAAGATCCCCCCACCACCAAAAGTCAGAATTAAGACTTAAATTTCTCCTTTTTTTTTCCAACTTATCGCAATCAACTGTTCATTGAGAATGATGGATGGTACTCTCTACCTAGAGAGAAAGATGAAAGAATGGTGGTTACAAGTTACAGATGAAATTAGGTTAAAAGTACACTGATAAATGGTTGATACGGAAGTTAGGTTAGGAATTAATATAGATTTTTTCTTGATCTTATCCAATTGGGGTTTATATTTTTCATAGTACTAACGGACGCGCGTCACATTTTTAAGTGCATTTTCCCAAAACTAGTAGTTTAAAGGATTGGCGAAGTGGCAAAGTTTCGACCACCAAATTATAAGTGGAGTTTCGACCGTTCGGTTGAAATTATACAGACTTCACCTATCGGTAAAAACTACACCGAACTGTCTAGTTTAGACGGTGGAGATTCGACCGCCCGGTGCATACTAGATCACTCAGTAATTCGGATCCAACGGCCATAATTTTTCCCTCTATAAAATACCAATTCCAATTTCATTTGAACTCACATCTTCACTATTCTTCATCCATTTTATTTTAACTCACATCTTCACTATTCTTCATCTTTCTTACATTTGTTATAATCTAAAACAAATTTCCAAATCCAACTCGCTCCATCCCTCCTACAATTCACATGGATTATCGATCTGATTCTCAATTGACCAAGCGTAAAAAATGAGAGGTGAAAAATTTACCTTAGACGAAGATGAAAGCACTTGCAGAAACTATGTGTTCTTTATACAAGATAGTATTATTGGTGCTCAACAACAATGTTTTAAGTTGTGGAATAACATATTTCAGCAATTTCGCGTAGAAACTATGAACATCATAAATAGTGGCGCAAAGGAATTGTCTGGTTGCTTCGTTACAATTAACGCCCAAGTTTCCTTGTATACTACTGCTATAATGCAAGTTATTCGTGCTCGAGAGAGCGGTCTTGTCGATGCTGATGTGGAACAAAAGTGTCGAACTGATTGGCACCATAAACATGGGAAAAAAATTTGCTTATGAAAGTTGTTATCATGTTTTGAAAGTGGTGCCTAAATATAATCCAAATGTGTTAGCAAGTTTGCAGCAAATACCTGCAAGGTCACAACACACGTCTTCTCCTTCAGCACCATCTTCACAACCCTCTCAATCATCTCAACCCCCTCCAGAGAATCCATTTTCTTCACCAGACACTACAACAACACAAATTCCAACTTGAATATCAATGATGTTATTAAGAGAAAACAATTAGGAAGAAACAATGCAATAGCAACGAGAAAAGATGCACAAGAAGGAGAAGGTTATTTGGAAACCTTAATGGACCATCAGAAGACCGTCGAAAAACAACTAGCAGTTAACCGGCAATTCATGACTAGGGAGATGAAAAAACATTGTCAAACTCAAGAGAAATTCGTTTCACACTATGACAAGAATAAGATTCTTGGTGCAAACACCTCAACAATGACCCCCAGACAATTGATAGTATGGGAGATGGAAATGGACTGGTTTGGAGAGGAGTTGGAAGAAAAACGTAACAAGAGAAATTCGGAAAAATTTGGTTAGTTCTTTATTTTCATCTCACTCATTATCGATATGTTGCAAATCCTGAACGAACATTCGTTGTTGTTCTTCAAACTGATCCATATGAGTACAATTGCACCTCTTCGTCAAAAGAATTCATTGATTTGAAACTAAAAAATAAGTATAAAAGAGTAGGATGATAATGTATAATTATAATTAGTGAAAAAAAAGGTATGATGAAATTAAGTTTAATGGGGTGAATTTATAGGGAGATGCTGTGGAAATAGTCATTACATCATTATCTACTATGTTCCCACAGTGGTGCCGCCAGTTTGCCAGGATGGCATAGCATATGAATGGGTTAGCCACCCCCAATAGGAACCGGCCTTAGAAAAAGTCAGTCAAGTCTTGAGTCCAGACAAAAACTAGGTTTGGGAAAGTATTTATAAATATTTAGATATTATTAAGGAAGATAAATGGTTCGCGCTAGATAAAACTGTGTAGTGTGCATACACCAGGTGATAAAGTAGAGATGTCATCATAACTCTTGAATGTGTCTCTTACCCAATGTTTTTGTACATATTTCTTTTTACCATTTCTATAATAACCACAAATAATTTGATTTCTTTAGACAAGAACGGATTCTTATTTCTTTTTTTCATCGGAGATTCTAGTTGAATTTGTGAAATCTTTGGTTATTTCTAATCATGTAGAATAAATATCTTCACAATTTCGTCCATGATCTACTTAAGTAAGCCAAAAAAAATATTTTTCAACCGAAGGTTTTTACCATTTCAATTCTAGGAATTTGTTGTAGGAATTGATTTAAAATCTTTAATTAATTATTTTTATTGGTGATCATATGTGATTTTAACCTAAAATGGTTATGGTTTTATTACATTTATGATCCTTTATCTGTTTTTTCCTCAATTTATTAAATTTGTGTAAAAAGTTCTTGGTGTTGTTGTTAGAGAAATGGGTTATAAATTAATCTAAAACACCATCTCATATTGTTGTTTTTTCTACGTGTTACGGTGATGCTGGTTTTTGTTGGTACTCACAAACCTAACGTATCCTGCTCTCGGATTAGTGGGCTCGGGTACGGGTCCTCGATGTCGCGGAGGTGTACGGGTATATCCTGATCGGGTCTGATCACTTGATGCTCCTCGGCAGGACGATCCTCGCGACCTCAACCCTTGGTTTCTGAGTCGGTGATTTTCTTGTTCAAGTGATATATTTCTCATTTGCAGTTCCCTCATAAATTCTTCCTGCCTCCTCTGGTTTGCCAAAATCTCCATCAACATCGAGTCTGTGCTCTCATGACTTGAAGGATCATGTTGGTGGTTTCCCGGTGCGGGTGGTGGTGCTACTGATGGTGCTCGGGTTTCATTCCTCTTTCCTAACCGGAACTGTCGGAGTTTTTCCTCCTCTCGATCTAAAGCGTCTTGGTGTTCAGCGTGTTTTCTGTCCCGTCGGCGATCTTCCAGTGCTGGCAATGCCTCCTCATCGTTTTCAGTGTCCGATGCGGTCATCCCATCTATTATGTTCTCGGGTCTCTTTTGACTTGGCTCGAACTTCCTAAGAAAGTGTGATCATCGTCCTGACCCAAGTTGACCTCCTCGTTGACGGTTGTCATTCCCGTGCTGGTGCTAGATTTGCCTCGAGTCGTTGTTGATGGCCACTCTCTTGTCGCGAGTCTATAACTACCTCTTGCATGCTGGTTCCGCCACTATTCGATTCCTCAAAATCCTGCCAGTCCCCGAGGTGTTGTCCATCGGGTCGAGTCCACTTTTTCCTCCGAGAATTTTACCTACGTCAGAAAACACGCAACACCTCACTTTGAACTGTTTTCGAAAAGGTTTTATAAAGGAAGTACGATAAAAAGATTCTGTCAGCTCGATAGTACTTAGACACAAGTACGATTCTCCTACTTTTGTCATGCTGAACTCATCAAACTAATTTGCTTGGCTACAAGGACACTTTTTGTGAAATAAGTTAGTGATCTGTCGTTATTTGTACTTTTCTTATACATTAATCATTATTTTTCCTAATATTCCCTCTACCAGGTATCATTACTTAGCCGTACGGGTGGTCGGAAAAGCAACTCTAACCAAGTTTTAACGTAGTGACTTCCTTTACTAAAATTTGACGGAATCACCACTCACAAATTGTGATTAGTTAAGGCGTGAACTGAAATCGATTCGCCTCTCTCTATGGTTTCCTTGAAGTTCATCAAGGATAATCTTACCTTGGGACTTTTTGGTTTTCCATTCAACTTCATACTTTCAAAGACTTACAGGGAGAAAAAGAGGAAGTTTTGGCAAAGCACTTAAGGAAACACAATAGGTATCGACCTTAGCAACCTAACTCATTGATTTTGATCCGATTTACCGGTAATAGTACGATCCGACAACATCGTTTTCTCAGGTTTGAAGATTTTGACTTAAAACGTTAACCTTTTTAGTTTTTTGTTAGCCAGTGAGATGAAGTTTCCTGTAGCTTCAAACATCATAGATGTTATTTTGGGAGCTTGCGAATCTTTCTAACAACTCACTTAGCAGCAGAAACTTAAAGAATCGACACTTTCTTGTAATTTTAACACGAACTCAAAACAAAACAATTTTAACCGAAAATCGAGACAACTTAAGTTTTTAAAAAACTAAAAACTGCGATTTTTCAATGGTAACAAAACAAACCCATGAGTTCAGCAAACTCATGGTTAGAAATGCGTAACATAACTACAAACATAATCTTTAAAACTAACTACAAGAGTTCCTCTTTTAGCTTCAACTATCAACAAAGATGATTAGGAGCTTAGATTCTACTCTTTTGATCGTTTCTCAAGGTATCTAAAGATGTTACTCGGTCCCCTTAGCCGGCGCCAGAATGTAGGTGTAAAAAGTTATACAACTACATCCAACATTCACCATGAAAATATAGTAAGATAAGCAAGTAAGAGACTCATAAGAACACAAGATATACGTGGTTCGGCATGATTATCTACGTCCACGGGGGTGAAAGGATGATCTTATTACTTTTCTCAATGTTACAAGGAAGAAGACTCTCAACAATACTTAGTCTCTCCTCCTGCTCACTTACAAATCACTTGCCTTTCTCTCAATACAAAGGTCTGTATTTATAGGACAACATGTCCATACAATGAAGTTACAGTGTGGTTCACATACTATCTGTTTCGATGGTCCTGTCGGGTGATTGGTATTGTCTCCTCCCGATGTTTATCGCTTGATTTGGCATCGTCCCGATGAGCATGCTTCCCAATATGTCTCGTCACACCCGATTATGCTCCTTCCCGATATTGATGGTCCAATATTCTTCGATCCGATATCGCTATTCTTCCCGACCCGAATCTGTTATCCTCTGTTCCTGGCCCCCACTCTGATTAGATTCCTCTGCTCTTCACTCATGCCTTGTCAGTGCATTAAATGTCTTGATTCCCGATACACATCTCTCCATCATATCCGATTCTCCACTTTACACGTGCTCGTCCCACATGCGCTTGGTAGATATCTCTTTTCTTGTGCTAGGGTTGTGGAAGATGATTCAATGCTTCGCTCTGCATCGTTTTTGGTGGGTCGTCATCCGATATCTTGCCACGTACATTTGCCAGATATTTGCTACTACAACATGCAATGAAAACAAAAAGTAACTAGATGACCGCTACCACGGTGGGACGGCCGACCGAAAAAATTAACGCAAAACTACTTGTACTCACAATTTACTTCCGCCATAACTTGTAAATTTGTAAAACGAAATTATAAAGCAAAATTGTAAAGCAAAGATATCATATTTCTTTGTAAAGAGATGTAAAGCAATTTCTAAAATTGTATACATTTGAAAAGTTAAATTGAATTTGAATACAATTCTGGCGGAAACTTAACCGAAAACGTGACTCGAAACGCATATATCCCTTTGCGATTCTTCAAATATAATTGGTACCCACTCTATGATTCAATGAAACTTTAAGTTCCACACCTCAGTCTCCGACACCTGGTATACGGGACTGGTAGCATTGGCTTGCTATTTCTCCTCCCTTTGGCACAGTTTTACTACATGACTGGTTCAGGAATTCTGTCAAACACCTGCTAAGCATGACACAAATAAAAATTGATGAGTTAGCTTGATTTCTAGATCCTAAACACAACTCCATCCCTGCATACTATTACTGACAAACACAATCTAATTCTACCGAAATAGGATTCACATCAAAAGAAATCAGTCATCAGAAGTAAACTATAGCTCATTATTAACTTGGCTGACATGCATGAGTAACGAAGAAAATCTGCATTGTGATATCATTCTCACAAAGTGTAGCACGAAACTTCAAGTTCTAACCATATGGAAATTCTCTAATTATAGGTGTAGAATGTTAGAAACTTTCGGCAACAAGCAAATGTAACTAACATGAAAGCCACAGACGCGTATTAGAAATGCATTTGAAATTTGTAAACAATGAGAATAATCTTTAATCTTCACATTGAAAAATGACACCAACTAACATCAATCCCTAATTAACAAAGAAGCAATGAATCTTAAATGAACCTGTTGTTTGTAATGGAATTTATGTGGTAGTCGTGTGCATGAGCAAATACTCTTCGACATCTAGGGACAAGGTTGGTTTCCTGGCCAACAATCTGCTCAAAAACAAATAAACCAAGGCAATGTTTTAGGATAACATTCAAGCTGTATTCTCTAACAAAAAGAGGAATGAGATTGAAGATTTAAAAAACAAATCAATCTCCTGAGAATTTAGGGAATTTCATGACTTGAAAAAACTAAAGTAAATGTGTAATGGATCATCTAATAGACTATAGTTTTGTCACTTAATACAAACAACCAAAATATGGGGCAGATTACAACCACCACTGGTAAATGTAAAGAGGGAATTCCTCCAGGTGGAAATACAAAGCCAGATCCAGCTCCAATTTTTCCAGGAAGTCCTGCATTTGATTTTACCCCTGAAGTGTCTAAGTTCACCTCAGCTACCTTCTTTATCTTCTTTTCTTGAACCTTACTCCAAAACCATAAGAGCTTAAAATTAGTGCCATGTTCCACAGCTTCCAATAATTTAAAGCAACACCGCACAAGACCAAAATTTCCAACAACAAAAAAAAAAATATCATTTGAGAAAATATAGCTCAAGCACTTTCCAATATTCTACTGTTTTGTCATTTGTTGAAAGAAGGAAAAGAGCACCATTGGATGTTTGACACCACCGAACTTTATTAATTTTCTCCTGTATTTCCAAACTTTTCAAGTAATCAAACTGGCAGAAAAAAGAAGGAAGATTTCAGTATAAAGCAAACCATCTCGCTGCAGTTATCCACAAACAATATCAAAATTCGTGTCTTTAGTACCTCAGGCTCATGACTCTGAAACTCAGTCTTGTAATGGAATTCTCGTTGCCTGGCGATGGAATAGTCCGTATTTTCCAGCTCCTTGCAGAAGGTAAACTGCATAGAGGAATTTTCACTTAAGCTCACCAAGCAACAGTCATGAACATAAGAAACCAAGCAAGTGACAGGATAGAACACACACTTACATCTTTCCTATCTGTTTTCTCAAACAAAACCACTTGTCCTCCTCGATCACCAGTTGCAAGATGCTCACCGCTTTTGTCAAATTCAATAGCAGAAATAATATCAACTGAGGAAAGTAAACAAATATAGTAGTCTCAGTTTGCATTGCCCATTCTAATCATGACAGAGAATAGTATCAAAATATCAGGTCCAGACTTGGGTTTCCTAAATCTAGCATAAATCTGCAATAAACTAAGGGGTTTAAACAATAAATTCAACAAATCAAAGAGTCAAAATGCAGAAGTCATGTTTGTAGTAACTAAATATCACTGAAACAAACACAAATCAAGTTAATAAAACCACAAACGAGTCTCAATTTGTACCTTCTTGAACTTCTTCACCAGCTGCTCTTTCACCAAAAACCTGAAACTAAATATCACCGACAGAGTTCTGTCTGTTTTTCGGGCAATTCTCAGGCCATTTCTCAGGCCTTTTCTTTAATTCCCTGTAACAAATCCTAGCATACATCTAATACATTCTTCACAGCAGCACCAACTTCTTGTGGTTATCAATGAACAGCTTCATCCTCTTCTCCTTGTTCTTCAGTTGCATATACAACTCGACACCCTAATCAACCACAGGCCGTACAGAAACCACCAACAATAGCTCTCGATCTGTAAATTGCAGCACAATTAACAATACCATCTTCATCTGCTTCTTTCAAATCAGCACCCATACCAGCACAATTAACAATTATTCTCCTTCAATTCTTCTTAATTCGAGTAATTTCTCAATTCAATTCAATACAGCAAAACCCATTGATTCAATTGCACCAGATCCCCTTCTCTTCTTCTGTAATTTCCCAATTCAATTCAATACAGAAAAACCCTATCCTCAATTTATGTCGTTAATCCTATCTCCATTACATGCTGTATCAAAATATCGATCAAACCTTCCTTCTACTTTCACAAATCCCTTAATCTTCAAGAACATAAGCTTTCCCTGTCTGAAATCCATCAAAAACCTTGTGATGTCGTCATGGTTTTTAAGAAGAAGGAAGAAGAAGGGGAGAGAAAAAAAAAATTGGGAGGTGGTCGGGTTCGATCCCGTGACCTATACCTCGATTTTTACTAAAAATCATATTTTTTGTCCGCTAAATTACACGATTACCCTTCATTTTGTGTTGTATTTACAATAATTTTAATGAGAAATGGAAACAAGAGGAGCTCTTTTGACATTTCTTTATTGATTGAAATCTGTTTGGGACACCAAATCCAATCTTTTTGTGACAAATTGGACAAAAAATTCATGTCCCATATTAACACAAAGTCACGATATATAGAGTCCTCGCTCGCTTCGCTCGGTCGGCCTAATAAACTGTTGTGTAAGCATGACGTCGATGGACTGGATCTTATTTTGGTTAAGTTGAAGGCAAATCAATTAAGATAAAGTTTAACTTATTTCTTAGAGCATCTCCAACAGTGGGTGTTAAAAATCCTATGTGGAATTTTTATTTAGATCTTTATTTGTGGGATTTTATATATGTGGAAAAAGTAATAGTGTGCTGCTCATTAACCATCTCCAATGGTGTGGGTCTTATTTTCGGGATTTGTTATTTTGGATTATGAATAAAATGGTTTCTTTTTTCCTATTGGTTTAGATAATTTTATTTATAAATAATAATTAAAAAAAATGTTAAAAAGATGACATAGAGGTCATCCCAAAGGTCTAGATAAGACTTTCTCTAAGACCTTCATATTTATTTTGGCACCCCTTCTATATTGTAGGACCTACTGTTCGGGATGAATTAATCTAAATGAGGGTCTAGAATCTTATGTATCATAAGAAAATAAAATTTCCACCTTCTGTTCGAGATGCTCTTATAGCCTCGGAGGATTGATTATATCGTTATGTCGACACCTATTGCCTAACGTGGTTGTCTTATATTTCTTTTCTTAATGTTAAGCTCTGGCTATTGTAATGTGATGTGAATCCTATATGTAACCCAATTTCCTTAATTGTAGGAGGTGAAGAAAATATCTTCTCCAACCGTCAATCCTTTTAACTTATTTAGATCTTAATGTGTCTAAAATCTATTGGTTAAGAATTTTTTGAACCATTGATTATAAAACTAAGTATTTAATCCTAACCTTACATACGGGTGACCAGGATGTCTACATCCTTTAATAGAACTTCTAAAACCAGAGGAGGGCTTAAAAGATGTTTAAATAACTATCATTTACTTTATTTTCACATTCACCTATAACATTTCCGTTGGACCTTCAAAATCCTATGTGGCCTAAATTACAGGAATTTTTAAAAGTCTCATTGGAGATGCCCGAGACACAATCTTGTACAAGATGAACGTAAAGCAATAATATTTTCTGATATTACTCTCATCCATATGTACAAACTAGCACTGTAGTTATTATTAGTCCTTTTTTTTTTTTTGTGAATTGGTTATAAATTGAAAAAAACAGAACACCCGGAATCAACAGACCGACCCAAGAAAAGAAAAAATTAAGTATTGGAGATTGTCCGCATCAAGGCGGTTGACGCCCTAATGTTGCAATCTGCCGACATGTATTCTTCCTCGGAAAAAACAGAATTTTCTAAAAATGAACTTGACGAAGCAATAGACCTACAATTTAGCTTATCTAAAATTAAAATTGCAGAAAGAAAATTTGTCATGATTAAACTCCAACTCTGATGAAGAGATGATTTGAAGGCCTCTCTTGCCAACTTATCTGCAGCCTGGTTACGATCTCTTAGTGTGAAGATAAAACCCAAAAAATTATCACAACCAGATAAAATGAGCATTGCTTCTTTGAGGATCGATTCATTCTGCCATTTGACTAAGCTATGCTTCCCTTGCATAAAAGCCATAATTCTCTCGCAATCCCCTTCTATCCAGAAATATGTTAAATTCATCTCTTTAACCCATTTAGCTCCCTGCAAAAGAGCTAATTCCTCTGCCTTTTCTTGACATGTTGCTCTGAAGAATCCTGATTTTGCTCCTTGACTGTTCCCTGCACAGTTCCTTAATATTAGACCAAAACCAGAAATCAAAGATTCTGAAACCCAAGCATCATTGAAATTGATCTTAGATTGGTTTGCTAATGGAGGATTCCAATAACACTTGGTTTTCTCAATTTGATGTGACACATTAGCTTCATTCCTATGTGCATCCTCTGCCGGTTTCCAAAATTGTAAGTGTTTGAGAACAGCAAGGCTAATGCTCAAAGAAGAACTGGATTAATCTTCAAATATTCTGCAATACCGCTCCTTTCATATCACCTAACATTTTGTTGCTGCCGAGTGTATGTCAATTGAGTTACCTGTAACACTCATCCAAACATTAAAATAATCTTATAAAAGGAGTTCCAAATCCCAAGTCAGGACACTTACCAGCCATAGGAGGTAACATCCACAAAGACTTGACAAAAGAACACTCAAAGAACAAATGAGATAAAGTTTCAATTTCCGAATTACAGAAAATACATGTTTGATCTGACAGGTAAGGAATCATTTAAGCATTTCCACAAAAATATTTTAATTCTTTGAGAGATGTTAATTTTCCAAAAAGTACGAGTTGCCTCAAGTGGAGCTATGGGCATATTGAGATTATCATAGAAAGACTTAACTGTAAAGACTCCATTATTGGTTAATAACCATCTAATTTTATCCTTTTCTAAACCATCTTCCAGAGAACTAAACAAGTTTATGTTAAGAATTTTCTGGGCAATAACATGAGGGAAAGTAGCAGAGATTGTGAATTGGTTCCACTTATAAGTATCAGGGTCAATCAAGACTGATACAAGTGTTAACAAGGGGTTTGTGTTGAGACCATAGTAACCTAAAAATCAGGAATCCATCTATCATTCCAAAGACTAATAAACTGACCATTTCCTACTTCCCAACAGATGTGATTATTTATAAAAGACACACCTTGCAAAATGCATTTCCAAATCCAAGATGCATCGGTAATTTTCTTTTCTTTTTTAAGACAAAAATGGATTTATTCCTATAATACTTGGACTTTAACAAATTAGCTAACCAAGAATCTGGTTGTGAGACCAATCTCCATGCTACCTTTGCTACCATACACCCTTATTCATTTTTCCGGCCTCTTTGAAACCCATACCTCCTACAGATGTAGAATTACAGAGAAAATCCCAAGCCATAGGATAATGTCCCCTGGCATTAGAATCTTTCCCCCACCAAAAATCCCTTTGAATCGCATTTATCCTTTTTATTATCTTTTTTAGGAAGAATGAAACAACCCATTTGAAAAATATGGAGACTTGATAGAATAGATTTATTGAGTATTACTTTACTCGCATGTGAGAGAATTTTACTCATCCAACCTTTTACCCTTTCTTCCATTTTTTTGACAATAAAGTCAAAGGTTTTGAATTTAGACCTATCAATAAACAATGGAGCACCTAAATAACAGTCTTTAATTGAAATTTTCTTAATCTTAAGAAGTTTTGACATCATTCTCTGTAATTTAGGATGGGTCCTCTTACTAAAAAAAATACCAGATTTATTGAAATTTATCATCTGTCCTGAAGCTAAACTAAAGTATGATATTTAAGATATTCTTACAACTTTTTAAATCTGCTTTAGTAAATAAGAGGCAATCATCTGCGAAAAAAAGATGCGACACAGGTGGGATGTATCTAGAAATCTTGGTGCCGTGGACTAATTTTTCTTTCTCTTTAGCTAGCAAAAGCCTAGAGAAAACTTCAATACAAATCAAAAACAGGTAAGGAGACATTTGATCTCCTTGCTTCAAACCCCTAATTGGTTTGAAAAATTCCCCTGGGCTACCGTTTAACAACACAGAAATAGAGGAGGTTGAAATACATTGATTAATAAGTTGACACCATTCACTACTAAAACCTAATGCTAGCATTGCCCTATTTAAGAAATCTCAATTTACCCTATCAAAAGCTTTTGACATATCTATATAAATCCCAAGCCCTCCTATTTTTGATTTCTTTTTCTGAAGTGAATAAATTACTTCATGTGCAACTATGATATTGTCATACACTTGTCTTCCGGAGAAATAATATGATATTTTTGACAAGAAGGCCGACTGAAACGGAGAAATAATTTTATCCAAAAGTTTTTTCATTCTGTTTGCTAACTTGGAAAGGATTTTATAAGGTGTATTACATAATCCTATAGGTCTGAAATCACTAGGATCCGTTGGATTCTTAATTTTAGGAATAAGAAAAAATTTGTTTAAATCTGAATTTAAAGTTTTTGACACAACAAATTCTTGAATACAACCGACTATCTCAGAAAGTATAAACCATTTGTACCGCATCCCACTATATCAATTTGTGTTAGAAAGTGGCCACCCGATATCAATTTGTTACGACAAACAATAAAATTTACAAGTGTCTTGCGGTCTAAAAATTTATAAAATCCATACAGACACGAACTTAAAATGAGGTTCATGGTCCAGTTGGAGAGAGTCTAGACATGAATTTCTCCTTTACCCCCTCTCAAGAGATGGTAGTCGTGTCATCTTCTCTTATTGACCTTGATCATTGAAGATCAATTTTTGGCAGAAAAGGTGTTAAATTTTTACTCTCAAATGGCAATGTCTTTTTAAGACCTTGACCATGTCTGATCTACAGCTTGACTTAGGCTAGGTTTTCAGGCCAGCCCTTAACCAAATTTCTAGCTCGGTGCTCTGGCTGTATTCCGAAACACAAAAAATTGGTCCGGTGAATCCTTGCTACGTGCTAAATGGTATGGTATTGGGTGGCCTAGTCACAACCCTTGAAACCTTTTGATATACCACATTTTATCCAGGTTCGGAACGTTCATACGTGCTAAATGGTATGGTATGGTACTGTTTCAGGAACCAATGGAACAGAAATTAGCGAAACCACCAATTTACAGTGATCGGAACGTTCTTGAAATAAAAGGCAAGGCTAGTAGAATGAGTGACAGAACCACTCACAAGATCCCGGATCTTCAGAATGTAAAACATCTTTCAAAGTACCGCTGGGTCTCCTGCCTTACAAGTTCCTAGACGTACTTCCAGAAACCATAAGTCATAGACTCCACAACTGTAAGGCCAAATGCTTCATAGAGGGCAGGCTACATCAATAAAACAGAGTTTGGTTAAAAGGATTTTCAGAGAAGTGACCAAGTAGTGACAACTAAGAAGAAGTTTTTAGAAGTAAACCAAAGGATGCCAGGGGACTTCATACTTGCACAATTGCACCCTGTGTATCAGCAATGTAATGGTAAAGTTCACCATAATGTACCTTTTTCATCTGCGCTGATATCCATCGAAATTTGGCCATTCAAGTTGTACAGCTTTTTGCCTGAGTCTAGCATACCACTCAACCAGTACTATTATGTTCTTTACTCGATCAAGCCTCGCCATGGGAAAGATAATGGGCTTGGACCTGTCATTCATAGTACCACTGGTAAGATAAGTAGGAAATTAGAATAACTAGCTGAACTATATTATCGATGCACTCCCTGCACAGGAACAAAAAAAATGCAGCATTTCGATATGGAAGATACGAAATTAAGAAACTAGGAGTACAGTTAAAAAGGAGCTTACATGTTTTCATCGTTATATAACAACTTTTCAATTGAACCATGTCAGCCCCAAGGGAAACAATATTTAACTTAGGTCAAAAACACCAATGCCATGAACCACTTCTGCATAATCCCAGAAGGGTGAGCGTTGTGTGGCTCTCACACTGCCCAACCGTATTTTGCTGTTGAAGTTATCACACACAAAGCTACATCAGAATATGAAGAATCTTGATACACAATAACATGCACAACTAAAAGTGTTGGAAAGCAACCAAAAACTGCGGACATTATACGGCGACATGTTCTGAGGGGATACCTTCCATTGATCTCTTAATATGTACTAGTGATTATGAAATCTGCGTTGTTCATGGCAATCATATCAGTAGTGAACTGGCTGGAGAAGTGGTATATAATCAAATCTCCTCCAGTAAACATCAGAGTCTTGATATTTTGCTTCTCCAAGGCGTGTGCAATGTCCCACTTCAAAAGAAAAACTTAAGGAATTAGAATAAATGACTCTGTTACATGATAGATTAATTAAGGAATTGCAAAATCATGTCCCACCTATGTAATTCCCAATTTATCAGATAACAATCACGACGCACAAAATCTCCATCACTGAGTTTCCAATGATGAAATCTGAAGCTCCCTGTAACTCCACCGCTATTTTCTTGCGGTATCCTTCAAAATAAAATGTATTTGAAGGTAAAAAACCATGAGCCAGAGAAGAGGAATGACGAACAAAATTGACACAGGACCTTAGCAAAATCATACCAAGGAACATAATTTATATTCCAGTGATTCTTTCTAAACGTTGATTGCATGACGTATCATTTGCATCAGTTATTAAACGAGTAACCTTTCGTCAACGGATATACAAATATCAGGCATAGAACAACAAACCAAGCTTAACAGAGACCAGCGAACAAAGAAACAACTAGACCCTAACCCAAATACTAATGAAACCAAAAGATAACGAGTGCACTTACTATGAGGGTTCTAGGAGTACCGTTAAGTCCCTGTTTTTTTAATCTCAAAAGCATCTCATTTTCTAGTGCGCGGACTTGATCCAGTATGTACACAATCTGGAGAACGAATAAAAATATTTCAGCCACAAGAGCGACTAGTACTCATGAAGGAACTCAAGAAACAATCATAAGAAACACAGTGTGTCAGTACCTGACTACCAGTGTCGGGTAAACCCAGAACATTTGCTTGGCGAAAGTATCCATGTGGAGAAACAATGACAAATTAAACACCACACTGCCTCCACTATCTCCCCTAACTCTTTCAAAACCCATTTCCTGGAAACAGGTCCGAGATAAGAAGCAAGCATGCATAGACAACGAGTGCTATTAAACCAAACCTGAAAAGGTAAAACTCGGAATAAGTGCATACAAGAAGGGACCAGGGCAACACTTACTTTATGCATCAGTAATTTATCAGCTTGCCGAGAGCTTTGAGATATCTCCTACCTTCGCCAAAGAAGATTCGAGTCTAGTCTAGAAAAGATCATGACCAGGGCAACAATTTTAACCAAAGGACCTTTATTTTATTTCTATTGTGAGGCAGGATACACCAATGACTTCCTAGACTAAAGGAAACTCAACAAAGCTGCCTTTCCCTAAGCTTAGTTAAAATAACAACATATATTGCACTCTGTGTATACTGACACTTGGGAGGAAAATGAAAAGCATTGCTTAATCCGAAATCTGCACAGATAGACAAAAACGCAGCAGGTGATTACAATATGATTGTTTCCCCAGAGAGAAAAGCTAAAAACACGGCAGCTAGTTTACATCCCAGTAACAGATCCAAACCATCCAATTATCAGACGGAACAAGCCCCCTCACCGAATCCAAAGGCCCTCCTGAAATCTAAAGCACAACATAATACATCAGGCATATATTCTAATTTGCTTAGATGAAGAACACAGCCGTGTTGTATATCAAAGAAAAGAATATAACAAGACACTAAGATACAAAACACCCATCCAGCTTTCTGCCACAACTAAGACAAGCTCCGCAGCCAATCAAATCAGACACATCCCTCGCAGCAGGCAGAGAGAGTAAACTAGAGCAGTCGATGTTTCGCATTCCAGTAAGAAAACCAATCCATCCAACTCTTACAAAGAACAAGCTCCATCTCCAAATCCTCTGGATCTCCAGAAATTCAAAGCACAACGTAATACATCAGACATACATTTACACTTATATAAACAAGAAACACAAAGCTGTGTTGTATATTGAAGAAAATATATAGTAAGGAAACCAATCCATCCACCTATGACAGCGAACAACATCCCTTTCCAAATCCTCTGGCTCTCCTGAAATCCAGAGCACAATGCAATACATCAGATATACAAATTTAAATAAATGAAAAACACACAGCTGTGTAGTATATCGAAGAAAACAGTTAAAGATGATATATGAGACACAAAACCACCCATTGAGCTTCTGCCACAACCAAGACAAGCTCCGCAGCCAATCAAGTCAGATAATATGCGGACACGACTTAAAACCATCATGATTAGTTTGTCCAACTTTTCTTAAGACTAAACCGCACTTTTGGACACCGCAATAAATGGAAGCAAGCAAAAGCACCCTGACAGCAAATAAATCACAGGAACAATCACTTGTTAGCCAAGGGGGGATACATAAGAAGAGACAAAAGAATTGCAACTAAAAATTAATTTCCAAGCAAAGAAACCAAAATCTGACATAAACCCCTATATGCAAAGGTAAAAATACAGTCAACGTTTCACATCCCAGCAAAGAAACAAATCCATCCATCTATGCTCCCTTTCCAAATCTTCTGGCTCTCCTGAAATCCAAATCACAACATCAGACATGTATATAAATTTAAATGATTGAAAACCACAAAGCTGTGTTGTATATCAAAGAAAACAGTTGAAGATATATAAGATACAAAACCACCCATCCAGCTTCTGCGACAACTAAACCAATCTCAGAACTAATCAAATCAGACATATCCCTCGACCGATAATTGAATGCAAACAAACCTTAAAAATTGAAAACCACAATATAAGAGAAAAAGACGTTCCCCAAAGGAGCAGGCAGAGAGAGTAAACTAAGATATCAAAACTACGTGCATCACCACAGTAGACGGAAGGAAGCACCCTAGCAAAGGTAAAAGTACAGTCAACGTTTCACATCCCAGCAAGGAAACCAATCCATCCAACTATGCCAAAGAACAAGCTCCCATTAAAAATCCTCTGGCTCTTCTGAAATCCGAAGCACAACATCAAACATGCATTTAAACTTGGATAAATGAAAACCACAAAGTTGAGTCTTATGTTGAGGAAAATAATTGAAGAAGATAAATACGACACAAAACAACCCATAGAGCGTCTGCCAAAACTAAGACAAGCTCCACAGCCAATCAAATCAGATACATTCCTCGACCAATAAATGATTGCTAACGAAGCTTGAATAAGAGAAAACCACAATGTAAGAAAAAAGATGTTCCACCAAGTAGTAGGCAGAGTAAATTAATATGTGGACACGACACAGAACCATGCTCATGCATTTCATGATTTTTTATTTTTTTTTAATTTTTGCTTAGATCAAAGCAAGCTCCCTAACAGAAAATAAATCAGGGGATCAATCAATTGCTCAAGGGGGAACCATAGGAAGAGAGAAGATATTGCAACAAAAAATAAATTTTCTAAGCAAAGAAACCAATATCTGACATAAACCCCTATAACCAAAGGTAAAAGTACAGTCAACGTTTCACATCCCAGCAAGGAAACCAATCCATCCAGCTAAAACAAAGAACAAGCTCCCTTTCCAAATCCACTGGCTCTCCTGAAATCCAAAGCCCAACGTAATACATCAGCCATATATACAAATTTAAATAAATAAAAAACACACAGCTGCGTTGTATATGGAAGAAAAGAATTGAAAAAGATAAATAAGACAAAAAACAACACGGTCGATGTTACAAATCCCAGTAAGGAAAGCAAACTATCCAACTATGACAAAGAACAAGCTCCCTTCCCAAATCCACTAGCTCCCTGAAATCAATAGCACAACGTCCGACATATTTAAATTTAAATAATTGAAAACCACAAAAGCTGGGTTGTATATCGGAAAAAATAGCTGAAGATATATAACATACAAAACCACCCATCCAACTTTTGTGACAACTAAGACATGCTCCGCAACCAATCAAAATAGATACATGTCACAATACTATGCCCTCACCACAGTAGACGGAAGCAAGCACCCTGACAGCAAATAAATCAGGGGAAACATAGGAAGAGAGAAAAGACATTGCATCAAAAAATAATTCTCAAAGCAAAGAAACCAATATCTGACATAAACCCCTTTAAGCAAAGGTAAAAGTACAGTCAAAGTTTCACATCCCAGCAAGGAAACCAATCCATCCAGCTAAGACAAAGAACAAGCTCCCTTTCCAAATCCACTGGCTCTCCTGAAATGAAAGCACAACGTAATCCATCAGTCATATATACAAATTTTTAATAAATAAAAAACACACAGCTGCGTTGTATATGGAAGAAAATAGTTGAAAAAGATACGTAAGACATAAAACAACACGGTCGATGTTACAAATCCCAGTAAGGAAACCAAACTATCCAACTATGACAAAGAACAAGCTCCCTTTTCCAAATCTACTGGCTCCCTGAAATCCAAAGCACAACGTAATACATAAGCCTCATATAAAAATTTTAAATAAATAAAAAACACACAGCTGCGTTGTATATGGAAGAAAAGAGTTGAAAAAGACAGATAAGACACAAAACAACACGGTCGATGTTACAAATCCAAGTAAGGAAACCAAACTATCCAACTATGACAAAGAACAAGCTCCCTTTTCCAAATCCACTGGCTCCCTGAAATCCAAATTTAAATTTAAATAATTGAAAACCACAAAGCTGTGTGGTATATAGA
>JAJJMB010017548.1:0-73583 GCA_023531105.1 Papaver atlanticum | reverse complement strand
CCCTTTACATCGAAATCTTCCCTTCGATCTACTACCAAACAAATTTTCATCATTAAACAATAGCATATGTACAGCAATGAAACATAAAAAAGATAACAATCTTTGCCCAAAAACCTGAATCCGCCACCACCTTGATTTTACACATCCATCTTATCCTTTGATGTCGATCTAATCACAATCATACAAACACGTTTATGGTATTCAGATCATTGAAGAACCAAAACTATCTACTCCGACATATATATTTACAGCTGTGAAAGAAGAAACAAAAAAAGAAACCAGAATCCGCTTCAAAATTTGATCCACGATCATCACCTCCTTCCACCAGACATAAAAATCGAAAGTGGAATTGGTCTGAAATTCCAACAGAAATCTTCCATCAAAAAGCAGAAGACCAGAGATAAATCAACTCACATCTTTAAGTATTCCCTTATGATCCTGGTAAATGAATTCATACACAAAACTTCAACTGAAACCCTAGATCGTAAGAAACCTTTCCGACTCATCTCAAAGGATGAGAAAATAACATTGAATTTTGGATCATCTAAGAATAACAGATACAGAAGAAAAGGAAACATAGATAACAAATTCGTAATAACAGATCCAAAACCTGAATCCGCTTAAATTGTTATACACTCCTACGGCGTCTGATGGGCACCACACCAACAATCATTCTTGATTCAAAAACCAGCAAAAAACTTAGATCTCTAGAGACCTTTCCGCCTCCTTCTGGAGGAAGGAAGATTGAAACTAATGTGAACGATAAAAAATTTGGGGAATTAGGCAGACTAGGGCTTGTTTATATAGGAGTTTCTATGTGATCTAATGGTTAAGATTAAGCGGTTCCATGGAGATCTTACGGTAAATAGAAGGTTTCCTTTTTCTAGAACAACTCGTTTTGGTAGGGTAAGGTCGGCGCAATTCACGCGTCTGTTTGCAAAGATAATCTATACGCGTAATTGTTGTTGGGCTTGTTGTACCGGTATTTTGGGCTGGATTTTTTTATTATTATTCTTTTATTATTTGAAGGTAACCGATATATTAAACAAGGAGAAAACATTATAGAGATAACTGGATAAATCCTGAGATAAGATCTGGAGGATAACATACCCATTCTTAACAGACACCACGTTTCCTAGCATACTTAGCTATAGCTAAAACACCTGTCACTCGATTTTTCTTGCGAGTAATATACATACATATTGTGTTTTGAATACCCTGGAACCCTAATTTACAATCATTTACAATGGAAAACTTAGTCCAAAGCATATTAGTAGTTACTCCGTTAGCCGCTCTAACAAGTGTAATATTATCGGAGAAACAAAACTTTGTCCAACTTTTGCTGCGTAGCCCAGTTAACTGCTTGCAGTAGAGCTTTAGATTCTGCTTCTAATACTGATCCAACATTGTCGATTCAGCATTTGGCTGCTCCATAATCACCAGTTGTCTTGTACCAGACGAAGCTACAGCTACATGCATATAATGTTTAACAACAGAAGTATCAATATACATTATATGACAATCCGCATAGATAGCGAGCAACTCCTTGGTAAAGTGAAACTCCTTAGAACTAGTAGGTATGAGAATTGTATGTTGAACACAATTTTTATACAATGCTTGAGTCCGATTTACATATGCTAGCAGCAGTTTGATACTATTGATAACAACTATAGGATTCTGCTGTAGATTTTTCATACTAGCCCTACATCTAGCTTTCCACATATGACAAATTACAATCACATACAATTTATGTATAACTTGCTTATCAGGTGAAACTGTGGAAACAAACCAACTCAACATTCATTCATTCAAAGTACTAAAGTTAGCTTGATCACTGAGAACTTGAGGGTAAAAACCAAACTAAACTGATCTTGAAAAGGAACAATACATAAACATGTGATCAAAGGTTTCAGGGAACAAACCACAAAAAGGACAAAGAGCATCAGATGTAATACGTAACAAACACAAACGAGACTTCAAAGGAAAAATATGATGGAAACATTTCCACAGGAAAATCTTATATTTAGGTAAAAGATCCATATGCCAAAGTCTTAGCCATCTTCGTTGTTGTTGTAAAGTGTCAACACAATAATGTTGTAGCGAAGCTTTATAAATAGATTTGGTCGTGAAATTACCTGAGGGTGTTAATGACCACCTAATAGTATCCTTACCAGACAATGGGTGACGAATCTTCATAATGTTGGTCACTTGCAAAGGGGTAAAAAGCTCAGCAAGAGCTGACTCATCTCACTCATGATCACATTGATCTATAAGCTGATCAACAGAAGTATAATCTCGTAAACAATAATCAGAAGGCTTTTCGAATTTTTCTACAGAGATATGCTCATCTTCTTTATACATCCAATTATCATGCCATATATTAACATCCTCACCTGTAGCAATGAAAAAGCGGGGGTACAATAAACACACCCAATATTTCGTTCGGCAATCTGTATGGACTAACTCCAATATTATTCTGAGAGCACCAGCTAATAAAGCGAGCTCAACCAAGAAATATATCAGAGAGTTATATATCAATTTTTCAATACAATCCGCAATCAAACAGACAGAAATCTATGAGCCCGATTGATATGAGAAATAAGTTGGACGGTACCAAAGACCAATGTCCATGTGTCAATCAATTTATACTCAACGACCAAAGGTCGGATTTATCAATTGATTGAACTACGCACAACCTGTGATATTTCAATTATATAAACGAATATAATGCAGAAAAGAAATAACACAGACACCAGAAGTTTTGTTAACGAGAAAACCGGAAATGCAGAAAAAACCAGGGACCTAGTCCAAATTTGAACACCACACTGTATTAAGCCGTTACAGACACTAGCCTACTACAAGTTAACTTCGGACTGGAATGTAGTTGAGCCTTAACCAAGTCTCATACCGATTAAGGTACAGTCGCGTTTCTTACGCCTCTAAATCCCAGCAGGACTCTACGCACTTGATTCCCTTAGCTGATCTCACCCACAACTAAGAGTTGCTACGACCCAAAGTCGAAGACTTATAAGCAAATCTGTCTCCCACGGAAAGGCCTATTCTGATAGATAAATTGGTCTCCCACAGAAGTACCTATGAAGTTTTGTTCCGTCTTTTGATAAATCAAGGTGAACAGGAACCAATTGATAATCCGGTCTTATATTCCCGAAAAACAGCCTAGAAATATCAATCACCTCAAAATAACTTAACTATATGGTAGTAGAACAAGTTACTGTGGAATCACAAAGAATGAGACGAAGAGCTTTGTGATTACTTTTTATATCTTACCTATCGGAGATAAATCTCAAGCAAATCTTAAAGAAGATAGTACTCAATACGATAGAACAAGTAAGATCAGAACACGTAACTACAGATAAAATAGTTGGGTCTGGCTTCAGGAATCCCAAATGAAGTCTTCAAGTCGTTAACCTATAATGGTTTTGGAAAAAACCTAGGTTAAAGGAGAATTGACTCTAGTCCCAACTAGGACACAGGAAAGTTTCGGGATTAGGTTTTCCAGTTGCTAGAGTTCTCCCTTATATAGTCTGTCAAGTCAGGGTTTGCTTACAATCAAAGCTAAGATAAATTAGAAACAAAACATTCAATATTCACCGTTAGATGAAAACCTGATTTAAGATTCAAGCTAAGTTTGCTTAAAACCAAAGCAATATCTCTCCACCGTTAGATGGTCTTAGCTTGTTAAACACAAACGAAATATACCTTCATTTAGATTTGGGTAACCGTACCTAAACGTGTATATTGAGTTGGCTCAACAATAGTTAACCGAAGTTAGCCATATGAACACTTTTGTCTTAACCACATTCATCTAACACTTCTAGATCAAATATGATGATCAATCAATCATGAAAGATAATCAAATGAATCTAATTGTGTTACTCATAGAGTTCACTAGTGGAAAAAGGTTTTAAGATAGTTGGAAAGTGTCGTATTAACGAGTTATAGACACTTTTGAAATGCCTCTGAAAGTGCCGTAGATTTAGTGCCTTTTTCTGGAACGACACTTTCAAGGTGACTCAAATTTACGATACTTTCAGGTTGTCGCTAGGTACGACACCTGGATTGCGTCGTAGATTTGATTATATTAATTTAAAAAAAATACGAGTCAGCTCTAACTGACTGATTAGAACCATTCTGACTGGGCTGAAATGATTCTGATTCAAAACTCAAATTACCCTAAATTGAAACTCTCAAATTCTGCTGGAATCAATTTACAATTTCATATTCTTAGACGACATATTTCACCATTCAACCGAACTTTCAAATTCAATGTACAAAATCAGTCTACAAGTTCAACACACATTTGAATTCAGTTTACACATGCTCAAAAATACCAAAAAAAAAATCTAGGCAAATACGGAATTCACACCATAAGTTCTAAAAGGATAATTCTTTCTTACAATCAGTGCAGAGCAACAAAATAAACACAAACTGCAGCAAAAACTAGCAAGAAGATGAACTGACCTGCCAAATTCAGAACTTGCAAGTACTTGTAGAAAATAAAAGATTGTCAGCTAAATAAAGGACTTAGGTATTCAATTACCTTGGTCAGAATCAAAACACACTACAAGAGGAAAACACAATCAATCAGTTTCTATATGAACACTTCGTATCTTGCAAGTTCAAACTTCCTATAGCAGAAAACTAAGAAATGTCTATAAAAAGATAAACAACTTACCAGCATAGACAAGATATGGAATCTTTGTCTAATTTGAGTAACAAGTTTATAGCTAACCCTTGGGATCACATGACCAGTTACATCATGAAGCTGCGATACTCTTAGCTAACCCTTGGGATCACAAGATCAGTTACATCATATAGCTGCAATACACATACAAGTGGAGGTAAGAACTAATAAATGAAATGAAAGATAGCCATGCAAAATAACTATCCACTTGTTCAATCTCATTACACATATTACAGAGATTAGACAATCCATTATAAGCATACCGGAAACCCCAAGAGGAACCTAGTTGCAGCATGACACTGAGGTTGCAAGAATGGAACACCAATTACTAGATATACACACAAGATTTAACATGGACAGCACCATCACTACTGGTGCGAATGGTTTCCCATTAACACCATCACTAATGCTTGTTCACCAACTACTGGTGCGAATGGTTTCCCATTAACATCATCACCACCAAATAAAATAACACGCATCAGTAAATAAAACCTTAATAACGGAATGCCCTATGTTTAAGTTTCTTTTGAACTTACCACGGACATTAGTACATGTGGTACAGAGATACTAAACAGGGTCTCGACTCTGGTGTGATCTATCTTGCTTAATTGGTAGAAAACTAGGAAGAGACAATCTAGTGCAGATTCATTGATACCATACATCCAAGTAGAAAACACAATGAGCAGTTAAGAGGTTGATTGTAAGAATCACTACATTCCTTAATCCTTACTACACAAGTTAAATCAAGATGGGACAGTGAAAATTTCACAACAAGATTGCAACAAAAGAAGCTAGGCATGACAGTAACAAACCTTTCATTTCATGTGACTGCTTGTTCCCCTTTTTCTCATATATCATTGACTATATTTAAAAGGGAAACCCATATTATAATGTAATTTGCAGGCAGGTATTGTTTGCTAAATTTCATATCTGTCAATTCAACAACACAACACAAATCAGACCAATAGTACTCACCAAACAACTCCATGTTCAAAGATTTTTAACAAAGTTGATAATGGAATTAAAATCAATACCATGGAACTTAGTTCTAACCAATAAGATTATCGAAGATCTTTGCAGTTTAGTGTAGGCAGCATCACACATAACCTAAATAATTCATCACAAAAGATATCAAAAACATATTGCATTACAAATTATTTCATTACAAGAATTTTATTTACTCTCACGAATGAATCTTTGAATATAGCCCCGGGAAAAAAATACAAATTACAATAAGAATCCTGAATAACATAGAAATATTTGCATTTCAGTTTCAATGTAAGAGTCAAAGAAAGAAAATTTTACTATAGGATGACTTCATTGACTTCTCCTGGAACTTGTCTATTACTAAAACCATCAATACACGGATTAGAACCAGCAAAGAAATAAATCGAAAGTCCGCACAAGATCTGGATCAATTACCCGCCGCCACAACTGCAGCCCTGTTCGAATGGGTCTCTTCTCTATACTGCTCAGTTTCGTGCAGCTCTCTTACCATTCCCTACAAAGTACAACAGAAATTATAACTAAGTGGAAAGTAAATTAAAATAGTACCAAGTGAATCGAAAACATATATGCATATTACAGATCTTGTTACACTACCAGTTGGACTTTGTTGTTCCATTACATGCCGAGGCCGTACAATACCATCTCTTCCAGTACTATGTAAAGATTCAACTCCCTGCCTTGCTTCCTTCCTTCTCATCCTTACTGCCTTGTATTTATCGTCACTAACCACATCCACAAATGCCTCCCAATCTTCTTTCGGATTTCTTTGCCTCTTGGTTTTTCTTTCAGCAACAATAACACCTTAGCTAGAATTGAACTACACATGATCAATCAAATAGAAATCATAACCCACAACTTCACAACATTCAAGCCCACATCTTCATAAAATTTCAGAATTTACTTCATTAAGAATTTCAGAACTTCAAAAAATACCATTTAGTACATACATGACCACAAAACCATATATTCGTAGTACATACATGACCATTGCAATTCCTCTGGACACCAGGCATATTAAGTGTGACAACTAGCAAACATGTTACAGTTCCGTACTTCAGTGTTCTAATTATGTTGAATATCAATTACACAAACAAAAATTTCTAGAGGAATGAATAAAGATAGTGGTTTACCTTCTGATTCACTAATTCCGTTATGGCAGATGCCGACTGCTGTAACGACCTAATCCTTGTTAAACAACGAGCATATGACTGATCCAAAGCATCTCCCACATCCATGGATCCTTGAGATGACCCAGAAGGTAAAAATTTGTGGCTTTCCATGCTCCCAGCTTCATAGGTGTTCTTTGTTCCTGTGCCGGTGATTGGCACTAGCACGCTGTTTTTACATAGAGAAACTATAAAAGAACTATCAGATTTGCAAGGCAAATGATGAACCCGGCTTGCATTTGATGATAAAGATGAGTCCTCCATAGAGTGCACAGGGACAAGTACATACTCTAGGTCAATGTTTTCTAGGGAATCCATAACTGTGAATTCTAAGAAAACTAGATATTAGACAAACACCGAGTTTATAGGGCTATTGAATAATTACAAGAAAAAGATAATGAGACAAAGTATAAAATAGTAAAATCTGGTCACCTCTGGAAGAAGTTCCTGATGGTATTTGGTCCACCTTTGTAGTGGGTTCTCTGATATTTCCATACGAATTCATGTGATGATCAATATTTGAAACAACTGTTTCATGATTTTGTCTAGCATCAATATTTGAAACAAATCTGTAGTATTACAGACAATGATATTAGGTGTTCGTAACAAAACTTTCCAAAATCAAGGAAAAACATGAAGATAGATAAAACAAACCTCATTAATCCTATCGATGAAGGATTGGATGGACTGGCATCAGGACCACTTGAGATCTTGCTTCTGGATGCCTTCCAAGTCTGCATTCAGCCACCACATTAACAACTTTGGTCATTGTTTCTGTCCTGCTTAAATCATGACAAAAATTAAACACATAACAATACAAAATAAATGCAAACCAATCCTCAGATTAATCAGAAATCCCAAAAAAAAAAAAAAAAAAAAAAAAAAAAAATCATGAGCAAACCTAATACACATCTGAAATAAACAAAATTGATGAAGAAATATAAGATCTGATTAGTAATTATTACCATAGGGCTAAAACCAAAAACACCATGATTTGATTGATACATATAAATAAAAATGGAAGAGAAGTAACGGCATGAAATTATACCTCAGAGAATGGCGAAACTGAACAGAAGCCGAAGAAGGATTCTCTTTTCTCTTTCGGTTTGACTCTAGTTTCTCAGATCTTAGTTACCAAACTGGTACGCAAAACTATGGTTCCGGACTTTGGTCTTGTCCAGCCGTTTGCAAACGGGTACGCAAACAACCGTCCCTGACCTAACTCAGGTAGAACCGTTCGCATACTGGTATGCAAACTTGGTTCCCGGACTTTAACAGTTAAAACCGTTCGCATACTGGTATGCAAACAAGGTTTCCGGACCTGAATCATACCAAAACAATTTGCATACTGGTATGCATACTGCGTTGTGTCTAGACAAAGGTTAATTGTTCTAAACTCCCATTTCAATCATTGAAACATCCTTAGAAGATGACAATAGCTGTCTCATGCAAACTATTAGCTTATAAGTAATTTTCAAGTGATCGAATGATCAATCCGAAATATTCTGAGTCGACATCAAATGATTATCTCACACAAACCATGTAAGATGTTTCAAGGCAATTTTCACATGATCATCTTTTGACTTATTATTTGGTTTCTGTTAGAGCATAGCTTGGTTGAACTCACCAAGCGTTGGTATGTCAAGTTTGGTTTTCATATTTTAGTTTGTCAAAACTCATATAAAGTCGCTTGATTATATACTAGAGTCAAATTCGTTTAGGTTAGACTAGAAATTCTAGGAATGTTGAGACATACAAGTATTACTCCGAAGACCTGAAGAATGTGAATAAGAAGCGAACTACAACGACGAAATCATCCTTTCTCTTGAGGTTAATAATATTAACTTGTACTGTTTCATTCCTAACGTATCTTTCAAGTCGTGCTATATTGAAAACATAACCGCGAAGCTGAATATATTGTACGTATTGTATGATACTCTAGTGATGTGACATGGTCATATTTGTATGATCATAGTATTAGGGAATTAGACTACGAAGTATAACGCATATCTTTTGAACTTCGTAGATATAACATCGACATAAGATTGTATATATTGTTATGATTATGTGAATGGGTTATGGTGAAGATTTCATCCTATGAAACAATGTTTTACATTGTTTAAAGGAAGTACATTCATGAACTTGTTTTATGAATCGAAGGGAAATCGCTAGGCTTATTGGTACGGCTATTCATTGCAAATCTTTGGATTGCCAATATGTGTGAGATGGTAGAACCGATCATAACTTTGTTATGTATCTTGGTATAACTAATCACAATGCCTGATTTATGATTTGGTATGACTAGTTGAAAAAGCGGGGGTACAACAACCACACCCAATATTCCGTTCGGCAATCTGTATAAACTAACTCCAAGAGAATCAACTAGACAGTCAGACTCAATCAAGGAAAATATATCCAAGAGTTATATCTCTGTTTCTCAATGTAATCAGCAAATCAAACAGATAGAATACGCGAGCCTGATTATTATGAGAAACAACTTGAACGGTACCAAAGACCAATGTTCAAGTGTCAATTAATTTCAATCAACAACCAAAGGTTGGATTTACCAATTGATTGAACTACTGATATTTCAATTATATAGAAAATATAATGCGGAAAAGAAATAACACATACACCAGAAGTTTTGTTAATGAGGAAACCGCAAATGCATAAAAACCCCGGGACCTAGTCCATATTTGAACACCACACTGTATTAAGCCGCTACAGACTCTAGCCTACTACAAGTTAACTTCAGACTGGAATGTAGTTGAGCCCTAACCAAGTCTCACGCCGATTAAGGTACAGTTGCGTTCCTTACGTCTCTGAATCCCAATAGGACTCTACGCACTTGATTCCCTTACCTGATCTCACCCACAACTAAGAGTTGCTACGACCCAAAGTCGAAGACTTTATAAACAAATCTGTCTCCCACAGAAAATTCTATTCTGATAGATAAATCTATCTACCATAGAAATACCTACGAAGTTTTTGTTCCATCTTTTGATAAGACAAGGTGAACAGGAACCAATTGATAATCTGGTCTTATATTCCCGAAGAACATCCTAGAAATATCAATCACCTCACAATAACTTAACTATATGGTAGTAGAACAAGTTATTGTGGAATCACAAAGAATGAGATGAAGAGATTTGTGATTAATTTTTATATCTTAGCTATCAGAGATAAATCTCGAGGAAATCTTAGAGAAGATAGTACTCAATACGATTGAATAAGTAAAATTAAAACACGCAACTACAGAGAAAATAGTTGGGTCTGGCTTCAGATTCCCAATGGAGTTTTTAAGTCGTTAACCTATAATGGTCATAGGAAAAAACCTAGGTTAAAGGAGAATCGACTCTAGTCGCAACTAGTATCACACATAAGGTGTGAGGATTAGGTTTCCCAGCTGCTAGAGTTATCCCTTATATAGTCTTCAAATCAGGGTTTGATAGCTTTGAAATAAAGCAATCAATATTTACCGTTAGATGAAAATATGATTTAAGATTCAAGCTAAGTTTGCTTAAAACCAAAGCAATATCTCTCCACCGTTAGATGGTCTTAGCTTGTTACACACAAATGAAATATACCTTCATTTAGATATGGGTAATCGTACCTAAACGTGTATATTGAGTTTGCTCAACAATAGTTAACCGAAGTTAGCCATATGAACACTTTTGTGTTAACCACATTCTTCTTCACACTTCTAGATCAAATGATACTCAAATGAATCTAATTGTCTTATTCATAGAGTTGTTCAATTGTTTATATTCTCATAGAAGTATACAAGACATAATTAAAGCAAAATCGGATTTGATTCAAAAGAATCAATTCATGAACATTTAGCTACGATTTGCAAAGATTCTTAATATATAAATGTATTTGTTCATGGGTATGAAAACATACTTAACAGATTTTAGAACTTAACCTCTTAAATTTGCAAACGGATACGCAAACTTAAGTTTCGGACTTTGGTAATGTCCGACAATTCGCAAACGGGTGCGCGTCGTCCCGGACCTAACTTTTGTGAAACAGTTCGCAAACGGGTATGCGAACTTAGTTCCCGGACTTTAACAGTTAAAACCGTCGCATACTGGTACACAAACTTGGTTTCCGGTCCTGATTCATTTTACAACAGTTTGCATACTGGTACGCATACTTTGATATATCCAGACAATGGTTAATTGTTCTAAACTCCCATTTCAATCATTGAAACATCCTTAGAAGATGACAATAGCTGTCTCACACAAACTATTAGCTTATAAGTAATTTTCAAGTGATCGAATGATCAATACGAAACATTCTGAGTCTACATCAAATGACTCTCTCACACAAATCATGTAAGATGTTCCAAGGCAATTTTCACGTGATCATCTTTTGACTCATTATTTAGTTTCCAACAAATAAATTGATTCCAACTAAACTCGTCAAGAATAATGATGAAAGTAGCTAAAGAAAAAAGCTTTCCAACACATATTTCGAGAAAGATATAAGCGAGTTAAACTCAGCTCGAAATACCAAATGTGTGTAATGTAAATTCTATATAGTTATACGACTTAGTCTCAATAGGTGATAGAATATAATAGACTTCTGAGTGATAGATAAGTTTTAGTCTCCACATACCTTTTGTTGATGAAGTTCCTCCAAGCCCTCCTCAGTAGATCTTTGTCTTCAATTTATGAATGCCGTGAAGTCTAAAGCTCAACTACACATTCTATCCTAATCCGAGACATAGCTATAAGTAGACTCAAAATCAAGACTTATAGTTTTGATCACCTAAACTTGACAAACAAGCTTGAGATAACAACGCTTGCGAGTTCGACCGAGCAGTGCTCTAACACTAGTTTTTATTAATTGGTGTAACCGATCCTAAGTAATCACCATGAGATGGTATGATCGATAGTTGTTATTGGTGTGAACGATCCTAGTAATTGGTGTGACCGATCACAGTGTATTATTTAATCGATCCTTGTAATTGGTAACCGATCTTGGTAATTGGTGTAACCGATCCTGATAGCTGGTGTGACCGATCACAAGCAATACCATGAGAATATGGTAACCGGTCCTGGTAACTGGTGTAACCGATCCTGGTAACTTGTGTGACCGATCACAAGTATTTGATCAATCACATAGTAGTCTTGGAATACAGGTCAACCAATTCTAAATTTGTTTGGAAGTGTGGTATAACCGATTCCAAGAATGTAAATCCATGTAAATATGAATAAGGATTTACAGTGAAGAGATGTCAAAATACTTTGAACACGTACAATAATTCTTATCATTTATTGTTCAAAGATATTCCTTAGTACTCAAGGAGATCCTGTGTCGAAATAAATTGAGAATCTTTTAATTAAGGTTTTTAGTTTTATATGCTTTAATTACCAGCAATTAAATGCATATCTCTAGAGAATAAAAATTAGTAATGTGCATTTGCTAATTGAAGATTTTCTATTGAGAGATTTCAGAAATTTTGGACAAGCATTTATATTGGAATTAGGAAAACCGAATTTTGCCATTCATTGCATATCTTGAGAATATTTTCGGTTTTGGAAATTTCTTGGTGTCCAAACATCCTTGGTCTATAAATACCTAAGTTTTCATTTCTAGCAAACTATCCTAAGAGCCAGGCAAACTTTATTCTTATTGTTTCTGGCGGATTCGTCTATTCGAAGAGGAAAGTATCCTAATTAGGTGAAATCTCTTGCGACCGCTCGTTTAAAGACATCTGTGGGATCAAGAAGCTCTACAAGTATCGTTGGTGGGAAATTAGATAATTGCAGTGTTATTAGTTTTCGATTAATTTGATTGACTAACGGTTGTTGAAACTTTGATTGCACCTAGTTTGTTTATTCTTGAGAATCTTCTCTTCTGATATAAGATTCACTTAAACTAGATCGAAGTATCAATGGGATCTTTAGAACTGTTTGTAGATTTAAAGACATCTTGTGATAATCCATTGTTAACATACTCCATACTGTGTGTGATTGATCACAAGAGATTCAAGTGGTGTTGTGCAGGTTTTTATTGAAGATTAAATAAGATGAAGAAGATTTCTTATTAGTTCTCATACCTATGTGTGTGCACAAACCTTGATCGGCTGGGATCCAACTAGAATCGGATTTATTCGATTGATCAGTTGTGTGAGATCGGCATCACTTTATAGTTTCTTGTTGGAATCTATATCGATTGATTGCGAATCTAAACTTGACTACTTTGGTAGTTATTGGATAGATTGATCTAACCAGACAAAGGATTTTATTAGATTAAACGGAAGAGTCTTTGCGTATGACTTGAGATATCTTTATCTTGAAAGAATCGAAAGAGTTGTTACCAAACAGATTTGTTGTTCCTTTACTATTTGGAAAACGATCCAAATGAATTGTTCCAGTGCGTGCACTCATCGAAGTCGGAAGCGCAGGGATACTGAGGAAACTAAGTGAACTAGGAGTAGTTGCTTGGTTTCAACTATACGAAGTTGGTGTAGATTTTGTATAGCGGCTTAATTCTGAGAGTATTCAATTCCGGACTAGGTCCCGATTTTTTTTTTCTTATGTATTTGCAGTTTTTCTTGCTGTGTGATTTACTTTTGTTTTCCGTAATTATATTTTTTTTATGTAATTTAAAGTAAATTACACAAACGTTAACTTTGTTATACTTGATAGTGATCCTATAGAGTTTGGTTAAGTCCGAACATATTATCAAGTATCGTATTTCGTTATTGTATTGTCTCGATCTTGTATCCATAGTCAATCACACAAGTTATCTTGTTGTCGTATTGTCTCGATCTCATATCCATAGACGATCACACGAAGTGTGAACCGATTTTTTGTATTGTCTCGACTCTATCCATAGACAATCACTTTCGGTAGAGGACTTATAGGTGGATACAAAAAAGATTATGGTGTATTTGGGTACCCTCGTCTTTTCAGTTTCCAACAAATAAATTGTTTCCAAATAAACTCGTCAAGAATAATGATGCACGTAGCTAAAGGAAAAAGCTTCCAACACATATTTCGAAAATTTTATAAGCGAGTTAAACTCAGCTCTAAATATCATATGTGTATAATATAAAAGTCTATATAGCTATACGACTTAGTCTTATTAGGAGATTGAATAGAATATACTTCTGAGTAATAGATAAGTTTTAGTCTCCACATACCTTTTCTTGATGAAGTTCCTCCAAGCTCTCCCCAGTAGATCTTCGTCTTTAATCGATGAACGTCGTGAAGTCTAAATCTCAACTACACATTCTATCCTTATCCGAGACATATCTATAAGTAGACTAGAAATCAAGACTTATAGTTTTGATCAACTAAACTTGACAAACAAGCTTGAGATAACAACGCTTGCGAGTTCGACCGAGCAATGCTCTAACAATCTCCCCATTTGTCAATTTTTGAGACAAAACTATCAATACATATGGATTACAAAATAAATAAACTTTGTAGCTTCTCATCCAACGTGCTTGATTTCCTTGGTTCTTCAACATTCCTTGAATTCTTCGCCACTCCAAGTACTTCAGTGATTCTGAACGTGTTCAACTCAGCATCATTGTTAATGAAGATCCATAGCCATAACAATAAGAAAACAGTTGTTCTCAATTATTGTTATACAATGTCATAGTATTATTACACAACATCAAAGTCCAATTGTATCACAACTTTAACAATAATACTACTGTGATATGTATCATCCCTCCTTAGTCAATACTTCATCACACAATGAAAACCACTCCCCCTTAATTACATAATGATTTGTAACCCATATGTATGTAGTGTGAACTACTAAATAATTCTCCCCCTTTTTGTCAATATAAATTGGCAAAGGTACGAAAACTAACGGGATCATAATGAAATTCTCAAAGAGATTATTCATGACTAAAAGAGAACATATCAACTTGGTTTCTATTAGAGCACTGCTTGGTCGAACTCGCAAGCGTTGCTATCTCAAGCTTGTTTGTCAAGTTTAGTTGCCAAAACTATAAGTCTTGATTTCTAGCCTACTTATAGCTAAGTCTCGGACTAGGATAGAAAGTGTAGTTGAGCTCTAGACTCCACGACGTTCATCATACAAAGACGAAGAACTACTCAAGGAACTGGTGGAACTTCATCGACAAAAAGGTATGTGGAGACTTGAACTTATCTATCACTCAAAAGTCTATCTACTCTATCTCCTATCTTGAGACAAAAGTCGTATTGCTATATAGACTTCGATCATACACATTTGTTATTTCGAGCCGAGTTTATCTCGCTTATATTTTTCTCAAAATATGTGTTGGTAAGCTTTCGCTTTGGCCAAGTTCATCTTTACTCGTGACGAAAGTCATGTTAATTGTTTCAATCTCTTGAAAATCGCTTTGATGAAAAATAGTGTGTGAATAACCGCTATATATAACATCCTCTAAGAATGTTTCAATGATTGAAATGAGAGTTTAGAATATATAACCTTGAATGGATATAAACATTGTATGTGAACTCATACTTGTGTAAGTCCAAAATCCTCGAACCAAAGTATGCGTACTTTGCTGTTTAGGATAACCGGAGCTAAGTCCGCGTACTGTCGGAAGTTCACATCCCATGAATTTCTGCTGGAGTTTGTGAACTGAAAACAAGCTCAGTCCAGGTACTTAAGTATACGTACCCGTATGCGTACTTAAGTGGGTTATTTTCTAAAAATGGTTTATTCGTGAACTAAGACATTTATAAATTAAGGAATGCATATTTGCAAACCGTGGCTATAATGTTCATGAATCGATTCGAGTGAATCAAAATCGTTTTTGCTTCGATTGTGTCTTGTATACTTCAATGAGATCTAAGCAATTGAAGACTCTCCAACTAGTTCATTTGAGTCACTTGAACTAGTTATGGTGAAGATGAATAAGGTTGATATGAAAATGCTCATATGGCTAACCATTGGTTAACTACTGTTGAACCAACTAGGTGTACACGTTTAGGTACAGTTACACAAACCTAAATGGACGTGCATTTCATTTGTATATGACAAGCTAAGTTCGATCTAATGGTTGAAAGATATTATCTTGAATCTAATCAGGTTTTCATCTAACGGTGAATATTGAATGCTTTGTTACCTATGTAACTTAGATTGCAAACCCTGATTTGGGACTATATAAAGGAGAACTCTAGCAACTGGGAAACCTAATCCCCACACCTCCTGTGTGATACTAGTTCTATAAGCTAGAGTCGAATCTCCTTTAACCTTAGGTAACTATCAAGACCCTGTAGGTTAACGACTAGAAGACTTCATTGGGATTGTGAAGCCAGACCCAACTATTTTCTCTGTAGTTGCGTGATCTGATCTTGGTGTTTCTATCGTATTTGAGTACAATCGTAAGATTGGCTTGAGATTAATTTCTCCCATAAGCAAGATAGAAAAGAAGTCACAAACATCTTCGTCTCATCGTTTATGATTCCGCAATATCTTGTTTCGCTAGTCGATTAAGATTATTGTGAGGTGATTGATAATTCTAGGTTGTTCTTTGGGAATATAAGTCCGGGTTATCGATTGGTTCCTGTTCACCTTGATTAATCAAAAGACGGAACAAAACTCGTAGGTATTTCTGTGGGAGACAAATTTATCTATTCATGTAGACTTTTCTGTGTGAGACAGATTTGTTTATTAAAGTCTTCGACTTTAGGTCGTAGCAACTCTTAGTTGTGGGTGAGATCAGCTAAGGGAATCAAGTGCGTAGTATCCTGCTGGGATCAGAGACGTAAGGAGCGCAATTGTACCTTGGATTAGTGTGAGATTGATTGGGGTTTAACTACAGTCCAGAATGAAGTTAGTTTGTAGTAGGCTAGTGTCTGTAGCGGCTTAATACAATGTGTTCAATCTGGACTAGGTCCTGGGGTTTTCCTGCATTTGCGGTTTCCTCGTTAACAAAACTTCTGGTATCTGTGTTATTTCTTTTCTGCATTATATTTTGTTATATAATTGAAATATCACAGGTTGTGCGTTGAATCGATCAATTGTTAAATCCAACCTTTGGTTATTGATTGAAATTGATTGATATTTGAACATTGGTCTTTGGTACCGTTCAAGTTATTTCTCTTGTATTCAATCAGGCTCGCAGATTTCTATTTGTTTGAGTAAGGATTGAATTGAGAAATTGAGATATAACTCTTTGATATACTTTTTATTGAGATTGAGTCTAACTGTCTAGTTGATTCTCTTAAAAGTATATTGGAGTTAGTCCATACATATTGCTAAGCGAAATATTGGGTGAGGTTGTTAGACCCCCCGCTTTTTCAGTTTTGATGATTTCTCATAGTCGAAACTTAGTGTATTCATCAAGGAGTTTATAAAGATACAAGATAACTCCTACAATATTCCACAGTCGCACTCCCCACAAAGATTTGGCAATTAATCACAAGTTCAATTAAGAACTTTCCCCCATAAAAATGTCATCCCCGAAAGAACAACAAGAGTGACCTTACTTTCACGAGAAAAGAAGGATTTCTTTGGACATTAACAAATTACATGAAGCAGGAAATTTGTATCCAGAAAACTCGAATAAATTAACCACAATAAGACCTTAATGATTAATTTAATCGGAAATGGTCAACATAAAAAAACTTACGGAGCCATACAGTACTTTCACATAGAAGTGGATCAGGGAAAGATCAATACTGCGGAATATTCAAAATTTCATTATATCTTTTATCAATATTTGCATAAAGACATAATTGACTTAACTTTTGAACATATGAGATAGTCATAGTTCAAAGACGTAAACACACATATCCCATAACATATTTTTGCGATATATAAAACCAATAAAGATTAATACTGCAAAATCATCTTCCAAAAACTTAGAATTTAAATAAATAAATCTAAAACATTGCAAGATGAAAATCGTCGACAATAGCTATGTGTAATCACAATATTTGTTATTCCAAACCCTAGTTATCCTTCTTAAAACATAAGAATAAATTCTCATAAGAAGTTTCCTAGACATTAAGATTCTTGAAAAATTCTTTATCGTCCCCGAACTCCTTGTCGTCAACAGACATTGGATCATACGGTTCATGAAGAAAGAAGTCAATTCCAACAAACCTTCTTGACTGATGCTGAACCAGGGCGTTCTGAATTTCAAGAGATCTTAAAACAATAGCCTTTATTTACTGCATCTCCATCCTTGTTATTTTCAACTCTTCAAGAACACCAGAAAACTTCTGAAGATTTGTGGGGTTAGCCCTTGGTTTCTTCATATTCTTCTTTTTTCTCTTCAAAGTTGTAGATGAATGAAATTTATCTTTTCCTTCATGATTGATGGCTTAACAATCATATTAACATCTTTTCCATCAGAAGATATGATGCTTGGAGTCTCCATTCAAATATGGAATTGTGAGAGAAATACACAAAACTAGCTCCACAAGCAATTTTTTGACAAAAAGAGCTTATCAGGGAAGGAAAAAGGAATGTAGGGTTACAGAACCTATATACAAAGTAAATAGGATTCACGTACACACAACTCTTAACCCTAAAAAAAGATAGAATTGTCGATTTTAACCCTCTTTTAATAATCAAACGGGGAAAAACTTTTCAATACCAATTGAGGATATGAAAAGATCAACAGAATTTTAGAAAACAAAAACAAAAAATAAACAAAAAAAATTCTTTTCCCAAAACCCGATTTGTGCATAACTCTTGTCTCCTTGAAATCGGGCACATGAGACAAGATGCACTTTCAACACGGTTAGGTTGTGTTGGGGTGCACAGTAATCTGTCCACCAAGTAATCCCTGTATGGAATTCTCTGTACCCTTTTTCATAGATCGTTTAGACCTGGTTCTTTTTCATAGACGTCTATCCTTTTCTTTAGAAATTAACTTCTTTGAAGATGAGTTAAATTTACATACCTCAGATGAATTCGACTTCAGAACAAGTTTGAGCTTGTTTGCTAATCGATTTGCTCTCCGTTGAAGTTTGTTGACATATCTTATTTTATGTTTGTACTTGAAACAATTAGAGAGTTCATGACCCTCAATAGTACAATAAGAACATGTCAATGTGGAGGACGGTTCAGGCACCATAGCCGAGCATGTTGCTAAACAAATTGAAGTACCTGAAACATGTGAGATAGAATTTTCAGTAGACAGGGTAAAATCCATTTTATCCTCCAAAGTGGTTGAAGAAGTTTCTCTAGGATGAATATCAAGATTGATGTACGTATTGCTACAATTATCAAAATTAATATTTTCGCCAAGGAGTGCTACACTTAAATTTTCATCTACATTCGAATCATAGAAATCAGACGTTTCATCAAGAGTTGCAGCAAGACCTTTACCACTGTATTTTCTACGATTTGGACACTCAATAGCAAAATGACCAAAACCTTTACACTTGAATCACCGTGGCATGTCCTCATCATCAGTGTTTACGATGTCCCTATTTCTAGGAGGGGACGATCATGAGGTTTAATTGATGACCTAGGTTTATCTCTGATGAACCGTTTACCTTTCTTCAAAATAAGATCTATAAATTGTCTTTTGATCAATGAGACTGAGTTGTCAAGATGTTCATCTGATGAATCAGTCTCAATAGGATCACCCACAAAGTTGCCAACACTTTTATTTTTATCAAATAATTTAGTATTATTTTGTGCTTTGAAAGCAATATCTTTTCCATATTTGGATGTATGCTCATGATAAAAGATTTTTAACTTCCCAACAAGAGTTTTTCTGGAAAATGTTTCAAGGTTATTTCCCTCAACGATGACATGTTTCTTAGAATCGTATCTAGCTGACAACGATCTGAGAATATTCATCACAATGTCCTTTTCAGGAATAGTCTTACCTAATGCAAAAGAAGCATTAACAATTTCAGACACTTTGTGATTGAACTCATTAAATGAATCTGCATCAGTCATACGAAGGCTTTCCCAATCAGAATTTAGGTTTTGAAGCCTAGCTTCCTTTTCAGAGGCATTCCCTTCAAATACGGTTTCTAAGATATCCCAAGCATCACATGTGATCACATGGTGCTGAAGATCTGGGGTAATGGAATGGATGATCGCATTTAAACCGTCAGAATTTTGCTTTGCAGCGAGAATCTTGTCAGGTTCATATGCACCAATATCATTTAGAGCAGTTACACCATTTACTGTAACCATTGGAGGATTATAGCCATTAACAACACGAACCCATGATTGAAAATCACGCGTTTAGAGAAAGGCACGCATCGCAATTTTCCACCATAAGTAATTCGATCCATCGAAGACTGGCAGTACGTTTATAGAGATAACACTTCTGTCCATAGAGTCACATTGCTACAAACACAGACTTATGAGGTCTTAGCGTGTTTGCCTTCTCTGATACCCATGAAAAAGCGGGGGTACAACAACCACACCTAATTTTTCGTTCGACAATCCGTATGTACTAACTCCAATATAATTCTGAGAGCACCAGCTAATAAACCGAGCTCATCCAAGAAATATATCAAAGAGTTATATCTCAATTTCTCAATATAATCCGCAATCAAACAGACAGAAATCTATGAGCCCGATTGATATAAGAAATAACTTGGACGGTACCAAAGACCAATGTCCATGTGTCAATCAATTTATACTCAACGACCAAAGGTCGGATTTATCAATTGATTGAACTACGCACAACCTGTGATATTTCAATTATATAAACAAATATAATGCGGAAAAGAAATAACACAGACACCAGAAGTTTTGTTAACGAGAAAACCGGAAATACATAAAAACCCAGGGACCTAGCCCAATTTTGAACACCACACTGTATTAAACCGCTACAGACACTAGCCTCTACAAGTTAACTTCGGACTGGAATGTAGTTGAGCCCTAACCAAGTCTCATACCGATTAAGGTACAGTCGCGTTCCTTACGCCTCTAAATCCCAGCAGGACTCTATGCACTTGATTCCCTTAGCTGATCTCACCCACAACTAAGAGTTGTTACGACCCAAAGTCGAAGAATTATAAGCAAATCTGTCTCCCACATAAAGGCATATTCTGATAGATAAATTGGTCTCCCACAGAAGTACCTATGAAGCTTTGTTTCGTCTTTTGATAAATCAAGGTGAATAGGAACCAATTCATAATCCGATTTTATATTCCCGAAGAACAGCCTAGAAATATCAATCACCTCAAAATAACTTAACTATATGGTAGTAGAACAAGTTACCGTGGAATCACAAAGAATGAGACGAAGAGCTTTGTGATTACTTTTTATATCTTACCTATCGGAGATAAATCTCGAGCAAATCTTAGAGAAGATAGTACTCAATACGATTGAACAAGTAAGATCAGAACACGCAACTACAGATAAAATAGTTGGGTCTGGCTTCAAGAATCCCAAATGAAGTCCTCAAGTCGTTAACCTATAATGGTTTTGGAAAAAACCTAAGTTAAAGGAGAATCGACTCTAGTCCCAATTAGGACACAGGAAAGTTTCGGGATTAGGTTTTCCAGTTGCTAGAGTTCTCCCTTATATAATCTGTCAAGTCAGGGTTCTACGCACTTGATTCTCTTAGCTGATCTCACCCACAACTAAGAGTTGCTACGACCTAAAGTCGAAGACTTATAAACAAATCTGTCACCCATAGATAAGTCTATTCTAGTTGTTGTTTTCCGTCTTTATATAAACCAAGGTGAACAGGAAACTCAACAAATACCCCTGACTTATACTCCCAAAGAGCAGCCTAGAAATATTAGTCATCTCACAATAACCCAACTGATTAACAGAAATAGTTATTGCGGAATCACAAGAGTCTGAGACGAAGAACTGTTGTGATTACTTTTTGAAAAAAAATGGGGGTACAATAACTATACTCAATATTTCGTTCGACAATATGAATAGACAAACTCCAATACACTTTCAAGAGAATTAACTAGACAGTCAGACTCAATCTATAGAAAAGTATATCAAAGAGTTTATATCTCAATTTCTCAATTCAATCCGAAATCAGCAAATAGGAATTTGCGAGCCTGATTGAATAAAAGAAATAACTTGAACGGTACCAAAGACCAATGTTCAAGTGTCAATCAATTTATATCAACAACCAAAGGTTGGATTATCTAATTAATTGATCTTAACGCACAACCTGTGATATTTCTAATATATAAAAAAATATAATACAGAAAAGAAATAACACAGACACCAGAAATTTTGTTAACGAGGAAACCGCAAATGCAGAAAAACCCCGGGACCTAGTCCAGCTTTGAACACCACACTGTATTAAGCCGCTACAGACACTATCCTACTACCAATGAACTTCAGACTGGAATGTAGTTAAGCCCTAATCAATCTCACACTGATCAAGGTATAGTTGCACTCCTTACGTCTCTGAACCCCAGCAGGATTATACGCACTTGATTCACTTAGCTGATCTCACCCACAACCAAGAGTTGCTATGACCCAAAGTCGAAAACTTGATAAACAAATCTGTCTCATACAAAAAAGTCTATTGGAATAGATAAATCTGTTTCCCACAGAAATACCTATGAGTTTTATTCTGGCTTTTGATAAATCAAGGTGCACAGGAACCAATTGATAAATCAGACTTATATTCCCAAAGAACAGCCTAGTATTATCAATCACCTAACAATAATCTTAATCGTATGGTAGTGAAACAAGATATTGTGGAATCACTAACGATGAGACGAATATGTTTATGACTTCTTTTAATCTTACCTATCGGAGATAAATCTCAAGCAAATCTTAGCAAAGATAATACTCAATCACGATAGAACAAGTAAGATCAGGACACGCAACTACAGAGAAAATAGTTGGGTCTGGTTTCACAATCCCAATGAAGTCTTTAAGTCGTTAACCTACAGGGTTTCGTGAAAAACCTAAGGTTAAAGGAGAATCGACTCTAGTCGCAACTAGTATCACAAATGAGGTATGGGGATTAGGTTTCCCAGTTGCTAGAGTTCTCCTTTATATAGTTTTCAAATCAGGGTTTGCAATCTAAGTTACCTTGGTAACAAAGCATTCAATATTCACCGTTAGATGAAAACCTGATTATATTCAAGCTAATATATTTCAACCGTTAGATCGAACATTAGCTTGTTATACACAAATGAAATGTACCCTCATTTAGGTTTAAGTAACAGTACCTAAACTTGTACACTAGGTTGGCTCAACAGTAGTTAACTGAGGTTAGCTATATGAACACTCTCATATCAACCTTATTCATCTTAACCATAACTAGTTCAAATGACTCAAATGAAACTAGTTAAAGAGTTGTTCAATTGCTATATTCTTATAAAAGTATACAAGAACACAATTGAAGCAAAATCGGTTTGATTCACTCGAATCAATTCATGAACATTATAGCCACGGTTTGCAAATAATGTATTCCTTATTATAAAAATGTATTTGTTCATGTCACAACCGATTTTAGAACTTTAACCACTCAAGTATGCAAATAGGTACGCATACTTGAAGTAGCCGGACCAAGTTTTATTTTTGCCAGTATGCGAACGGGTACGCATACCTCCAAACCCAGCAAAATTTCCCGGACCTGAACCTTACGCAAGTATGCGTATGGGTACACATACTTAGGTTCCCGGACTTCTCAAACCAACAGGTATGCATACGGGTATGCATACTATGGTTCCCGGACATGGATCACATATATGCAAGAGTGCATAACATGTTTATAATCCAATGATGGTTAAGTGTTCTAAACTCTATTTCAATCATTGAAACTTTCTTAGAGGATGACAATAGACGTTTTCATACACTATTAGCATCAAAGCAATTTTCAAGTTATTCAAATAATCATAACGAAACATTCCAAGTCTACACCAAATGATTGTATCACACAAACCATGTAAGATGTTACTCGGCGATTTTCACATGATCATCCTTTGACTTTCGTCAAGAATATAAGATGAACTTGGTTGAAGCGAAAGGTTACCAACACATATTTCAAGAAATATGTAAGCGAGTTAAACTCGGCTCGAAATCTCAAATGTGCATAATCGAAAACTATAGTAATACGACTTTTGTCTTAATATAGGAGATAGAGTAGAAATAGACTTTTCAAGTGATAGATGAGTTTTAGTCTCCACATACCTTTTGTCGATGAAGTTCCACAAGATCTCCTTAGTAGTTCTTCGTCTTCAATTGATGAACGTCGTGAAGTCTAATACTCAACTACACAATCTATCCTAGTCCGAGACATTAATATAAGTAGACTAGAAATCAAGACTTATAGTTTTGATCACTAACAATGACAAACAAGCTTGAGATAGCAACGCTTGCGAGTTCGACCGAGCAGTGCTCTAACAATCTCTCCCTTTGTCAATTTTAGTGACAAAACTATCAATACATATAGATTACAAAATAAATAAACTTTGTAGCTTCTCATCCAAATGCTTGATCTCCTTGGTTCTTCAATATTACTCGAAATCTTCGTCACTTCCCAGTACTCCAATGATTCTAAATGTGTTTAACTCAGCATCATAGTAGTTGAAGATCCGTAGCTATAATAATGAGAACACAATTGCTCTCAATCATTGTTAGACAGTGTCACAGTATTATTACACATCAAAGTTTAATTGTATCACAACTTTGACAATAATACTATGGTGATATGTATCACTCCCCCTTAGTCAATACTTCATCTCACAATGAAAACCACCCTCCCTTACATAATGATCCATAAACCATGTGTATTTGTAGTGTGAACTACACATTGATTCCCCCTCTTTTTGTCAATATAAATTGGCAAAGGTATGAAAACTAGTGGGATCCTCATGAAATTATTATAGAGATACTTCATGACCAAAAGGGAAAAACATATCAACTTGTTTCAATGATTTCACATAGTCAAAACTTAGTGTATTCATCAAGGAGTTTATAAAGATACAAGATAACTCATATAATATTCCACAGCCGCACTCCCCACAAAGATTTGACAATTAAGCACAAGTTCAATTAAGAACTCCCTCCCATAAAATGTCATTCCCGAAAGAACAACAAGAGCGACCTTACTTTCACAAGAAAAAAAGGATTTAAAAATAACACTAAGATACTTAACAGAAATTCAACTACTAGAATTGAAGTAACACTTTTAAACTGGAATTCCAAACTCAATTGCCCAACAGATCGAGATAAGTGCAGGGGCAAGATTTTTGGAAAGACTAATGAACCAAAACAACACCAATAGACTGCCGTAAGTGTTGAAATGTAGCAGTATCTAATGGTTTGGTGAGAATATCAGCCAATTGTTGTTCGGAAGGCACAAAAGAGATCTCGAATAAAATGATACCTTATATCAATGTGCTTAGTTCTTGAGTGCTCAACAAGATTCTCAGTGATTCGAATCGCGTTTGAGTTGTCACAAAAGATTTTCATTATACCATAGTAAGCAAGCATTTGTTTCATCCAAAGAAGTTGAGTAGCCTGCAACAATATAATCTGCTTCACATGTAGACAGGGATTGTGAATTTTGTTTCTTACTATGCCAAGCTACAAGATTTAGTCCTACATAGTAGAAACCCCCTGATGTACTTTTTCTGTCTTCCACACATCTTGCCCAATCAGCATCTGAATAGGCAGAAAGATCAGTGTTAGTATCAAAAGTGTAAGATAGACCATACCTGACAGTATGATTGACGTAACGTATGATCCTTTTTGCAGCTGCAAGATGAGATTCCTTTGGATTTTCCTGAAACCTAGCACAACAACCAACACTAAAAGCAATATCAGGTCTAGTGGCTGTAAGATATAAAAGACTTCCAATGATAGATCGATAGAGTTTTTGATCCACATTTACACCTTTCTCATCTCGATCTAGTTTACCCGTGGTAGGTGTTGAGAGGTGATTTTAGTTTTGGTTCTACCCGTCCTAGTCCCACCAGATGACCTCACTTTACTAGGAATGGTAAGAGAGAGAGAGTTGTCTTTCCTTGGTACATTGTCCTTCTTTATATAGACCTTCCCAAAAGTCCCTCCTTTTATGACATCATGACACATGTCTTAAACCTCCTTAATTACTTTTAATGCCATTCCCTAATATAATCCATTTCTTATCCCTTAATTCCTCCTTTGCCCTTCTTATGTCGTGGGTATTTTCTCATTGGACCTGGGCCTAGTCCCCAAGTCCACACATCTTATACTGGGCTTACCTCTCCCCTTAGGGGCATCCCGAACCCGTTAAGGGGTATTATTTTTCATGTATCAATATTACTCCCCTGACTATTGGGTCAATTGTCAAATGATCCAGTAGTCAAATCGCTTTACATTTTCGATCACCACGTGTTACTGGAAACGGGGCGGTTATTACATCATTTATGATGGTGCTTTCCTTATATAAAGGTATCGTGCTTCCGATACGATCACCTGTTTCAAGCTCCTTATTTCCATTTTCCCCTTTTTCTGTCGGATACCTTGTCTAGATGACTCACCTCCTTCGTGGATACGTTTTAACTTTAGCGCCTGTCCCTGTACTGGTTTCGATATTCAAGGAGCTGGAATTGACGTGTCTATCACTGGTGAAAGCTGAGGTGGAGGCGCTACATGAGCACAGACTAGCACATAGGGATTCTATGCGCGCTCAGTTCGCGGAGCGTCACGAAGCGTATCAAGCTGCTCAAAAGGCCGAGCCCTCTGGGCACGTGACATACGCGGTCCAGTGCACTTTGGACGATACCGTCACTGCTCGGTATGCCGCTAATTCGCTAGTCATGGAGTCTTCGGTAATGATGGAAAATATAGAGCGTGCCATTGCTGATTGTCGTTTACATACCTCCGGCCAGGCAACCCCGCGGCTTCCCGGGTACACTCTATCTCTGGCGGCTATTTCGGCGCTTGTGAGTTCGTCCCACCCTGAAGATGAACTTGCGGCTTATTGGTGTTACGAGAGGAGGTGGGGGTATTGTGGACTCTCAGGAGGATTCGTCAAGACAAGGCGCGTAGAGAGCGTGACGAACGTGAAGGTACTCTTGCGCTCGCTCATGGTGCAAGAGGTAAGGGCAAAGTCATGCAGGACATCCATAGGTTGATAAGCGAGGCCAACTGGGAATTGTCTCAAGCGAACATTCAATGTGATGAAGGGCGTCTGATGACGGAAGCCGTGGATATGGACATTGCTCGTTGTCGCGCGTTGGTAGTAGGCTAGGTTGCGTGTCGTTTTGGAATGGCTTACCTTGCTTGTTGCTTTTGTAATGTGTGGTTGTTGCGTTTTTTTTTTGCTTCTATTTTGGGGTTCTGCCTCTTGTGGACTTTCTTCGATGTTCGTATTATTCATTACTTGTTGCTTAACTTTTTCTTCCTTGTTAATCCTTTCCTTATCCCTTTTGTATCGTGAATGTTGTCATTCTGGTCTTGGTCTTTGGTTCATGAGTCCCCATGGCTCATATCAAGTTTGCCTTTCCCTTTGGAGGTGCCCTAGATCTGCTTAGGGAGCATCGTCTTTCGCACATCACCATTAATATGGGTCGACACGTATCATAACATGCAAATGAGAGATGTGAATGGTTGTTGCATCATAAATTGCGTCATTTCCCTTTATATACAGTTTTCTTTTCTTAGTATGGTTACTCGTTTCTTTTTAACTTCCTTTTCCCCTTTTTTTGGTCAACACATCGCCTGCATGGCTAATTCTCTTCACGGATACGTGTTAACCTTGGCGCCTGTTCCTATGTTGGTCTCGGCGATGTTTAAACGTTATGAATTGAAGCGACTTTTGCTCGTGAAGACTGAAATTGAAGCACTTCGAGAGCAGAGAATGGCGAACAGAGATACCAAGCGAGCGAGTTTTAAGGAACGACACAAGGCGTACCAAACCGCTCAACGAGCTGAATTATCAGGTCGTGTGCCATTAGAGATCCAACGCGCGTTGGATGAGGTTGTTACCGCTCGTGACGCGGCTAATCAATTTTTCACGGATTCTTTGATGATGATGACTACTATAGTTCGCGCTATTTCTGATTGCCGCCTCTGGATATCTGACCAGGCAGCCTCGCCACTTCTTGGGCATATTCTGACCTTAGCGGATGCGTCTTCGCTTGTACCCCATCCTTACCTCGAGGATGAGTTAGCGCGTTTGTTGGTTCTAAGGGAAGAAGTAGGCTTGCTATAGGCGCTTAGGTTAATTAGTCAGGATAAGGCACGTAAAGAGTACGATGAGCATGAGGATACCTTATCGTTTGCTCGCGGGGCCGGAGCTGAGGGTAAAATTATTCAGGACATCCACAAGTTAATGAATGAAGCTAATCAGGACCTTCGTTTGGCTACCGCGCAATGTGATAATGGGCGTTTGATGGTGGAGGCTTTAGACGCGGATATTGCTCGTTGTCGGGCATTAATGGCCGATTAGGTTGCGTGTCCTCTTTATTTTAGTGTCCCATTCGTGGCTCTGCTGTTGTTCTTCTTATGCGTTTGCTTTGAACGAAGTGTGAATAAAATTTGCTTTTAAGTTGGGATATTGTTCTTTTCTTTTCCCCTTATTTCTTTCTCCCCCCCCCCCCCTTTTTTTGTAGTCTCACTTGTCATCAACTAGGATGGGTTGGTGGTAGTGCCTGTCTCCCCCTCTCCCCTCTTTTTTTGAGGGATGCAGTGGGTTGGGTGAGTGGTGATAGAACACGTATACTCCTCCTTTCTTTTTATCGGAAGGGTGTGGTGGGATGGGTGGGCGTTGATGGAACGCGCCTACTCCCCCCTCTCTTTTTTATTAGAAGGATGCGGTGGGATGGGTGGGCGTTAAAGGGACGCGCCTACTCCCCCTTTTTTTTTATTAGAAGGATGCGGTGGGATGGGCGGGCGTTGATGGAACGCGCCTACTCCCCCTTTCTTGTTATCTGAAGGATGCGGTGGGATGGGTAGGCGTTGATGGAACGCGCCTACTCCCCCTTTCTTTTATCGGAATGATGCGGTGGGATGGGTTGGCATTGATGGAACGCGCCTACTTCCTATTTATTTTTATAAGAAGGATGCAGTGGGCGTTGATGGAACACGCCTACTCCCCCTTTCTTTTTATTGGAAGGATGCGGTGGGATGGGTGGGTGTTGATGGAATGCGCCTACTCCCCGTTGGCATTCCCATAGCCTTTTGTAGATTTGTCAGCCAATCGGGTGCCTTTGGCATTCCCATGGCCTTTTGTAGATTTGTCAGCCGATTGGGTGCCTTTGGCGTTCCCATGGTCTTTTGTAGATTTGTCAGCCGATTGGATGCCTTTGGCACTCCCATGGGTTTTTGTATATTTGTCAGCCGATTGGGCGCCTTTGGCGTTCCCGTAGCCTTTTGTAAATTTGCACACCGTTGTTGATAACTTACTTTTTATTATTCAGGGAGAGTTTTTATACATTGACCGATTTATGCATAGAACTTTTTCAACCATTTGCCATTGATGGGCGTTTTGACTTTAGTTCCATTCATTCGCCTAAGCTTGTAGTATCCACTGTCTGCCACTTTTCTTATCTTGAACGGGCCTTACCAGTTTGCAGTAAACTTACTAGCGCTGGCATTCCTTTGTACGTGAGGGGCGATTTTTAAGACCAAATCGTCTACCTTGAAGGCCCTCTCTTTCACGCTTTGGTTGTAATAATTAATTGTGCGCTTCCTATAAGCTTTTGCGAATCGTTCTGCTCGTGCTCTTCTTTCTTCTATCATATCTAAGTGGGCAAAACGACTTATTTCGTCTGGTGTGGTGTGACTAGCCATTGCCACTCTTGCTGACGGAACCGCTATTTCTGCTGGTAGTATTGCGTCTTCCCCATAGACTACTGAATAGGGCGACGCTCCTGTAGAGCTGCGCTTTGGGATTCTATATGCCCATAACGCGAGTGGTAACTGTTAGTGCCATTCTATGTGATGATCATGCACTGTTCTGCTTAAAACCCGGATGAGCGTCTTACTCGTTGCTTCTGCCTGCCCATTCCCCCGGGGGTAGTAGGGGGTTGATGTGTGCAGTCTTGTGTTGTATTGGCGAAGCAGATCTATCATATCCTTGTTTATGAATGACTTGGCATTGTCCACCCTAATTATCATAGGCACGTCGAATCTTTAAATGATATGTTCTTTGATAAACGCAGCCACAGTTGCTCTGGTGTAGTCTTTGAGGGGTATTGCCTCGACCCACTTTGATGCATACTCGGTAGTTGTTATTATATATTTGTGGCGCTTTGAAGACATCGGGTTGATAGGCCCTATAAGGTCCAATCCCCAACTATGAAAGGCCATGGTGTTGCTATGCTACGTAATTGAGTGTGCGGCGCCCGAATCAGGGTTCCATGCATCTGACAGCTTAGGCATTTTCGAACGTACTCTGCAGTATCGCTTTCCATGGTTGGCCAATAAAATCCGCCTTCATAGAGTTGTAGGAACAACTTCCGCATTCCTTGGTGCTCAGCGTCATGAGACTGAGTCATTACTTCCATCGCTTTTTGGTCAGATAAGCACCGCAGCACGGCATTACTGTAACTTCTACGATAAAGGACACCCTTGTGCATGAAGAAACACGCTCCCTTCTTTTGGATTTTTAGGGTCGATTGTCTTTCGTTGAGGAGCTTTCCATGTTAGATGAAATCTATGTAGGGTTGCCTCCAATCTGCTCCCTCACCTGTGCAGACTTCTATAGGCTGTGGTGGAACTTGGCAGTCCGTACAACCATCTTAGAGGGCTGCTGCTTGCGCTGACATGCTTGGCCAGTATATTCCTAACCTCTGAAGTTTTCTGTAAAGATGAACGGTGCCAGTTTGCCCACATGTTTCTGCGTGCATCCCTTGGAGTATGCTTTCCGCTTCTCTTTTATTTACACACCTTGCGAGGGATCCTCCAGCAGCTCGATAGTACAAGGCTCCTTGGATTATCACGAATTGCTTTAAGGCTTGGGTAGGCATTACTCGGTCTTCATCCATACGAGTTAGGTCTTTAATATATACTCGCCTCCAATCATCTGCTTCCTCAAAGGCTAGGTCTTATTTCCAGGTGCTGGACAACTCTTTTCTCCTTACCGTGACTGTACCCCTTCTTCGCCATTTAGTTGCATCTTGCTCACCAAGTTGCTAAATCATCTGCATTTCATTTTCCGCTTCTACCCGTATGGTCTAATGTTGACCCCGTCTGGTTCATCAAACTCTGAGCCTCCGCTCGATAGGGCGCTAGGTGCGGCTCTTTGACATGGAAGTCGCCATTCACTTGATTTGTCACTAGTTTTGAGTCTTCTTTTACTTCTATACTTCCTAAATTGAGCTCCTTTGCCAACCTGAGTCATAAAATTAGTGCTTCATATTCGTCAATATTATTACTGCACGAGAAATCCAATTTGAACGAATACGAGAGTAAGTCGTCTTGTGGGGCTTCAAACACTACTCCCACTTCTCCAACGGTGCCATATGATTATCCGTCAAAGAACATGGTCCAAGGTTTATCGATGTCTGCGGCTGCTACTTCTCTGGGTATGCATTCGTGTACCTCATCATATCCCTCTCCCTGGAACATGGCTATCAGGTCAGCTATTACACGTCCTCTCTCCGCGTTTGGTCGCTGATATTTGAGCTCGAACTCTGACAATTGTAGCAACCATCGAGCGGTTCTTCCTGTTAGGACGGGTTTCGAAGCTAGGTAGGCTATGGGATTTGCCGCGGCTACCACAATGGTCTCGTGTGTCAGGAGATAAAGGCGTAGCTTCTGTGTGGCATATATGAAGGCCAGACACGCTTTCTCTACGCGCGGATATCTCAATTCTGCATCTCGTAGGACTCTGCTAACGTAATAGATAGGTGAAAGCTCGTTTCCCCCCATATCTTGTGCGAGAACCGCGCCTATCGCTGAGATGGTAAATACCATATAGAGATAGAGGGGAACTCCTTGCATCGGGGGCCTGAGGACCTTAGGGCTGATGAGGCATTGCTTCAGTTTCTCGAATGCGGCGCATTGCACTTCTCCCTATATAAAGATACGTCTTTCTTTAGTAAAGGAAGGAATGCAGTCATTAATTGCGCTAAACCAGGTACGAAGCGCCGTATGTATGATATTCGTCATATGAAGGCTTGTAGTTCTTTTGCGTTCGTCGGGGGTGCCATGGTTGTGATCGCATCAACTTTGCTTGGATCTACTTGGATCCCTTCATTAGTCACCACAAAGCCTAGGAACTTTCCTGATGTTACCCCGAAGGCACATTTGAGGGGATTCATTTTGAGCTTGAATTTTCTGCATCTCTCAAAGGATGTCTTCAAGTAAGAGGCGTGATCTTCGGCCTCTTGCGTTTTGACCACAATGTCATCAACGTATACTTCTACCGTTTGGTGTAATAGGTCGTGGAATATGGAAGTCATGGCGCACTGATATGTGGCGCCAACGTTCTTTAGACCGAAAGGCATCACTACATAGTATAAATTACCATATGGGGTTTGGAAGGCGGTCTTCTTTGCATCCGACAGAGTCATCTTTATTTGATTGTACCCGTTGAAGTCGTCCATGAAGGAGAATCGCTTCTTTCCTCCTGTTGCATCCAGCGTCATATCGATGTTTGGCAGCGGGAAGTCGTCCTTCGCGAATGCTCGATTTAGGTCTCTATAATCCACACAACACCTGATCTTCCCATTCTTCTTTAACACAGGCACAATGTTAGCTAGCCAAGCCGGGTGCTGGATGGGCTTGATGAACTTGGCCTTAAGCAACCGTTCCACTTCTTCCTTTATTACGAGAGCTGTGGCCTTAGGGAACTCCATACTTCTTTGCTTTACAGGCTTGAACTCGGGTGATACTCCGAGATTATGGGCCACAAGATCGCTGTCTAACCCCGGCATCTCGTCGTAATCGAAGGCGAAGACATCCTTGTAGTCTCTGAGTAACACGATCAATGCTTCCCTCTATTCTTCATCCAAGTTCTTGCTTATCATGATGAGGCACTTATCCTCTTCTGTTCCTATGTTGACTTCTTCCATCCCATCCATATTAAGGTCTCCAGGCGTTCGCTCTTCCTCATCCTTAGGGGTCGCGTCTATGAGTTGGTCTCGCATATCCTCGTCATCAATTGTGTTGTAAGGTAGCTTCGCTAGACTTTGCTCGGTATCTTCAGAGGGAGTCTCTGCTTCGTTTTTCGTCGTATCGGCACAATCTTGCACATCCACGGGTACTCCCTTAGCTGATTGCTACAAGCGGTAAACGTGCCCTCCATCTGGCTTAGAGAAGCGCTGTAACCTAGGTTGCTCTCCTTGTTTTCTCTTCTTTTCGGTGGGGAACACCTTTCTGGATTGGCTAAACACAGATTTAGTCGGCTCCGTCTTTTCTTCCTAGCCCCACTTAGGGATTGGGGTGAGTCGCACTTCGGGCAACTTATCCACCTCATTCGGTTCGTCGTAGAAGACTGCATCCGCCATGTATGCTTCTTCTGGATCGAAATGGTTACTCGTAGCAGGGATCCGGTATTACCTACCCCCCATATTGGTTTTAACATACTAGTGATACATCGACGCCACCACCTTATGGTTAAGTATCCATCCTCTTCCGAGTAGTACATGGAACGTGGTGTCATCTTCTAATACATATAATGACGTGAGTGCTCGGATAGAACCGACTTTCATGACTAAGTTGACGATTCCAATTGCTGTTTGGGTATGACCTCCGAATCCCTTTACTGTTGTAGTTCGCATCCTGATCGCGGACCGCTGTACTCCCAAAATGTTTAACGTGTGCATGGAAATTAGGTTCAAAGACACGCCTCCATCTACAAAGGCTCTCTTCAGTGGGTGTTTGTTGATGTGCACTGTTAAGTACAAGGGCCTAAGGTGTTCTTCTGGATAGTAGATATCTTCGTATGTAAACACGATCGCCTCCTTGGAGAGAGGGACATAAGATCTTCCTGACGCGATAGCCTTCGACGTTCTTTGATTTGATCTTCGCTGAAGCCGAGAGAATCAAAAAAATGTTGGGCTAATACTGTTTGGGCGAACTTGCTGGCCACGCCATCTGTGTTTGTGAGTGCAAGGTTCTCCATTTCGACCTCACACGCCTCTTCCTCATCGTCATCCCAAGGCCTCCAAACATCTCCACGTGGGTCATGAGAGAGTATCATGACTTAATGTTGAATCACCTTACCGCCTTCAGACTTAGTCATCTCGATTTCGCCTATCTTTAGCTTCCACAGGAACATTCTTCGGAGGTTGAGTTGGTTGTGGGGTGTTGTATCCTACGATGGTAGTGACAGTACCTGGCGTCGTTCTTATCTATGGCGTTGGGATCCATTTTTGTTGGAGGTAACTGGGTTTATTTGTTTGCTATCCATTGCTCTAACAGACCCACTATCTGCTCTTAACTGCAAGGTAATGGCGGAGGGAACGTTTATGTGCTCTAGCCTTCTCGGTTATCGTTCACGAGGATATTCCTAGGCACGGTTTACATGACATTGACTGAGTTGCGCCAGGCATAGTATGAGTTATGTTCCTCGACACAATCGGCGATTCTTGCCACTGCTTCTTCTAACTCGACGAATGTCGGGAATCGGAAGTTGAACAAGCTTTTCTTGAAGGATGGTGTCATTCTGCGCACACAGATCTCCACTAGCGCTTCTTCCTTGACATCCTTGTGGAAATCTAAGGTGAGAAGACGAAACCTGGCGAGGTACTTTCCTATTTATTCACCTAGGCGCTGGTTGCATTTGCTCAAATCTATAGTAGTGACTTTTCTTTTTGCTGAATAAAACTTTATAAGGAAGAGAGTGGACATAGTCGACCACGAGCTAATGCTCCCTGACTTTAAGTTGTCATACCAAGTGAATGTCGTGTCGGTTAGTGACTTCGGAAACTCCCTCAAGCACAACTTCCCATTAGTTGCGTGAGCATTCATAGTAGATAGGAATCGGCTAAGGTGTTCCCGCGCATTCCCTTGACCGTTGTAAATCTTGAATTCCGGTGAAGTATAATCTTATGGGTACTGATATTCTGTAACTTCGGAAGAGTATGGGCTAGCTATGAAATCATAGTTGTCCTGCTTCACGACTCTGTAGTTCGTTTCCAAGTACTTGGCCATCGCCTCTTGTGTCATAGCTACGAGTTGTTCTTCCTTTTATATCGAATCTTCCGTTGCTCCTTTGGCATTCTGCTCGGTGCTGGCCACCTTCAGAAGTTTCCCCAACTCTTGCTCTCTGCGGACGTGGTCCTTTAACTCTTTTTGCATCTCCTTCAGAGAGGGTTGTATGGGTGGCATGTTCTCGGCTTCCTGCTGTTTGTTTTTCTCTTATGGAGCGTCCGGTCTTCTCACCTGTGTAATCGGATCAGATACTATCCCTACTCTCTCTCCTTCTGGGTTAAGTGATGGGTCGTTTGGTTGGTTTTCCATCGCGCCTGAGCTAGCGCTTCCTAGGTGTGTCATAGTGAGCTAGGAACGAGTCTCCGGGTGTGGTCGCCAAATGTTGAGGGGTGATTTTAGTTTTGGTTCTACCCATCCTAGTCCCACCAGATGACTTCACTTTACTAGGAATGGTAAGAGAGAGAGAGTTGTCTTTCCTTTGTACCTTGTCCTTCCTTATATAGACCTTCCCAAAAGTCCCTCCTTTTATGACATCATGACATGTCCTAACCTCCTTAATTACTTCTAATGCCATTCCTTAATATAATCATTTTCTTATCCCTTAATTCCTCCATTGCCCTTCTTATCTCGTGGGTATTTTCTCATTAGACTTGGGCCTAGTCCCCAAGTCCCCACATCTTATATTGGGCTTACCTCTCCCCTTAGGGGCATCCCTAACCCGTTAAGGGGTATTATTTTTCATATATCAACAGTAGGCATATGAGTTAGTTTTGGAGTTGACTTATCAAGACCGAATCTTGTGACAAGATCTCTTGCATATTTTTCTTGAGATAAGTAAATTCCATCCTTGTGTTGTTGAATTTGTAAACCCAAAAAGAATTTTAATTCACCAACATTTCTCATTTCAAACTCCTTGCCAAGAGAGACTTGAAAATCTTTTGCAAGTTTCTCAGATGTTGATCCATAGATGATATCAACTACATAGACTTGAGCGATAACAACATCTTTCCCACTCCATTTGGTAAACAACGTTTTATCAGCTTCACCTCTCGAAAAACCTTTCCTAAGAAGAGAAGTAGTCAGTTTTTCAAACCAGGAACGAGGTGCTTGTTTTAACCCATATAATGCCTTATTAAGCTTAAGAACATGATCTAGGAAATCAGGGTTTTCAAATCCCTTAGGTTGAGCAACATAGATCTCTTCTTTTAAATTTCCATTTAGGAAAGCGGATTTAATGTCCATTTGAAACAGCTTAACCTTAAGAAAACAAGCATGAGCTAATAACAACCGAATGGACTCAAGGCGTGCAACAGGAGCGAAGGTTTCGTCAAAGTCGATTCCTTCAATTTGCGAATATCCTTGAGCGACAAGTCTAGCTTTGTTTTTGACAATGGTGCCAAATTCATCAGACTTGTTCTTGAATATCCATTTAGTACCGACATTATTGATATTGAAGGGACAAGGTACGAGCTTCCATACATCTTGTCTTTGGAACTGATTTAACTCTTCATGCATGCATTCACCCAAAAGGGATCACTAAGAGCTTCATCAATGTTTCTTGGCTCTACTTGCGATAGATAACAACCAAAATTGTAAATATTTTGAAGTTGTCCTCTCGTCTTAGCTGTAGAGTCCCTTCCTCCAATAATATTGTTAGTATCATGATTCCTTTGAACCCAAAGATGCCGCGGAGGGGTATGTTCTTGTTCAACAGGAATAGCTTGATTAGGGATTTTCTCCTCATCAAATATCAGGATCAGTAACTGTTGGAACAACTTCTACTGACTCTGGAATTTCTTTGATTTTCTCAATTGTCTCGGTTGGAGGCAATTCAGCAGGAAAGTCATCATGATGAAAATTACTTAGATCATCAATGATAACATTTGCAGATTCCATCATGACTTGGGTTATGAGATTTAAGACCCGGAAACCACGACTGTCAGATGCATAGCCAAGAAAAATACCTTCATCGCTTTTTGAGTCAAATTTCCCTTTCTGTTCACGGTCCTTTAGAATGTAGCACTTACTGCCGAACACTCTGAGATAGTGTAAGTTGGGTTTCTTACCGTACCACAACTCATAGGGAGTGTTTAAGGTATTTGACCGTAAATAAACACGATTGATCAAGTAGCAAGCTGTAAAAACAGCCTATCCCCAAAACCTTAACGCTAAGTTTTTGTTATGGAGCATTACCCTTACTATTTCCTGAATATTCCTATTCTTCCTTTCTGCAACTCCATTAACTTGTTGAGTAATGGGTGTAGAGTATTGTTGAATAATACCCAGAGAATCAAAGTATTCAAACACCTTGGTGTCCTTGAATTCAGTGCCACGATCGCTTCTATTTTTCTTTAGTTTGCGACCCTGTTCATTCTGGATTCTATTAACAATAATCTTGAATTCAATGAGGGTTTCATTCTTGTGAGCCAAAAAAGCTACCCACATGAATATGGTGTAATCATCTACCATAACCAAAGCATACTTCTTTCCAGCTGTAGGTTTTTGAATTGGTCCTAAGAGATCCATATGAATTAAATCAAGTGGGGCTTTAGTAAGAATATCTCGAAACGATTTATGTGGAACTTTCGTTTGTTTACCCTTTTGACAGTCACCACACACACCTTCCATCTTAGCATTGATTTTGGGAACACCTCTAACAAGTTCTTCGTTAATGATCTTAGTTAGAAGTCGATAATTGATGTGACCAAAACGCTCATGCCAAAGATGTGTAGATTCCACCTTAGTCAAATTGCAACAATTACTGAACTAAGTATCCAACAGATAACAGTTATTTTTGCCACGTGATCCTTGAAAAATCACTTTTCCAAATTTGTCTATAATGTTAAATCCATTAGCACTGAAGACAACCTTATGGTCACAGATTTGACTAACAGAAAGAAGATTAGCAGTCATACCTTTAACGTAAATTACATCATGAATTTCAGGAATGCCAGGTAATTTGATCATCCCCTTCTTGCTTATGTAGCAGCAGCTCCCATTACCGAAAGTTACTGGACCACCATCAAAGTCGCTTATGTTGACAAACCACGTGAGATCTCCAGTCATATGCCTGCTCATCCACTATCAAGAAACCATTGAAAGGGTGATGTTGATTTTAGAGCAAAAGCTCCCATACTAGCACTACTAACCATATTAGGCTTTCTTGTTAGTATTGAATGTCTTTTAAGAGCAGACAAAAGTTGTACAACATTCTTGTGAAGATTACGTGCAATATTTAATATTTTTCTAGAAGGCAAACATACATGTTGAAAGTGATCATGTGAACCACAAAACAAGCATGTACCATCTTTATTCTTGTTCGAAGAATTCTGAGCACCTTCAGTTTTTACAAAGCCTAAACCTCGCTTATCACCTGACATACGGCAATTTTTCAATGAAGAATTAGAGGATTTACTCAAATCCATTGAAGATGACTGTATAGATTTCAAATCCTTAAGTTTTGTAATTTCTGCAACAAGATCAGAGTTGATCTGGATTTGTTCATCCAACTTCGTTTGGAGATTAACAACCTCTTCAGAACATTCTCGAAGCTCAGATTTTTTTATATAAATCTCGCAATGAAATCCATCAATTTTCCTTATCAATCGATGTTTTTCTAGACAAAGATTATTGATGAAATTTTTAAATTAGGATTCTCAACCATATCGATGGTTTCTAGAACACGCTAGAAGTTGAGTTTATCCATTTCTGGTGAGGCATTTTTAGAGACAAAATTGTCCATACTCAGATCGCTACAAACACAGACTTATGAGGTCTTTAACGTGTTTGCCTGCTCTGATACCAATTGAAAAAGAAGGGGTACAATAACCACACCCAATATTTCGTTCGGCAATCTGAATAGACAAACTCCAATATACTTTCAAGAGAATCAACTAGATAGTCAAACTCAATCTATAGAAAATTATATCAAAGAGTTTATATCCCAATTTCTCAATTCAATTCGCAATCAGCAAATAGGAATTTGTGAGCCCGATTGAATAAGAGAAATAACTTGAACGGTACCAAAGACCAATGTACAAGTGTCAATCAATTTATATCAACAACCAAAGGTTGGTTTATCTAATTGATTAATCTTAACGCACAACCTGTGATATTTCTATTAAATAACAAAATATAATGCGGAAAAGAAATAATACAAACACCAGAAATTTTGTTACCGAGGAAACTGCAAATGCAAAAAAAAACCGGGACCTAGTCCAGCTTTAAACACCACACTGTATTAAGCCACTACAGACACTAGCCTACTATCAATGAACTTCGGACTGGAATATAGTTGAGCCCTAATCAATCTCACACTGATCAAGGTACAGTTGCGCTCCTTACGTCTCTGAACCCCAACAGGATTCTACACACTTGATTCCCTTAGCTGATCACGCCCACAACCACGAGTTGCTACGACCCAAAGTTGAAGACTTGAAAAACAAATTTGTCTCACACAGAAAAGTCTATTTGAATAGATAAATCTGTCTCCTACAGAAATACCAATGAGTTTTGTTCCGTCTTTTGATAAATCAAGGTGCACATGAACCAATTGATAAACCGGACTTATATTCCCGAAGAACAACCTAGTATTATCAATCACCTCACAATAATCTTAATCGTATGGTAGCGAAACAATATATTGTGGAATCACAAACGATGAGACGAAGATGTTTGTGACTTCTTTTAATCTTACCCATCGGAGATAAATCTTAAGCAAATCTTAATAAAGATAATACTCAATCACGATAGAACAAGTAAGATCAAAATACACAACTATAGAGAAAATAGTTGGGTCTGGCTTCATAATACCAATGAAGTCTTTAAGTCGTTAACCTATAGAGTTTCATGAAAAACCTAAGGTTAAAGGAGAATCGACTCTAGTCGCAACTAGTATCACACCGGAGGTGTGGGGATTAGGTTTCCCAGTTGCTAGAGTTCTCTTTTATATAGTTTTCAAATCAGGGTTTGCGATCTAAGTTACCTTGGTAACAAAGCATTCAATATTCAACGTTAGATGAAAACCTGATTAGATTCAAGCTAATATATTTCAACCGTTAGATCGAACTTAGCTTGTTATACACAAATGAAATGTACCCACATTTAGGTTTAAGTAACCGTACCTAAACATGTACACTAGGTTGGCTCAACAGTAATTAACCGAGGTTAGCTATATGAACACTCTCATATCAACCTTATTCATCTTAACCATAACTAGTTCAAATGACTTATATGAAACTAGTTAAAAAGTTGTTCAATTGCTATATTCTCATAGCCACGGTTTGATTCACTCGAACCAATTCATGAACATTATAGCCACGGTTTGCAAAGAATGCATTCCTTATTATAAAAATATATTTGTTCATGCCACTAACGATTTTAGAACTTTAACCACTCAAGTATGCAAACGGGTACGCATACTTGAAGTAGCCGGACCAAGTTTGGTTTTCGCCAGTATGTGAACGGGTACGCATACCTTCAAACCCAGCAGAATTTCCCAGACCTGAAACTTACGCCAGTATGCATATGGGTACGCGTACTTAGGTTCCCGGACTTCTCAAACCAACAGGTACGCATAAGGGTATGCATACTATGGTTCCCGGACATGGATTACATGTATGCAAGAGTGCATAACATGTTTATAATCCAATGATGGTTAAGTGTTCTAAACTCTATTTCAATCATTGAAACTTTCTTAGAGGATAACAATAGCCATTTTCACACACTATTAGCATCAAAGCAATTTTCAAGTTATTGAAATAATCATAACGAAATATTCCAAGTCTACACCAAATGATTGTATCACACAAACCATGTAAGATGTTACTCGGAGATTTTCTTATGATCATGTTTTGACTTTCGTCAAGAATATAAGATGAACTTGGTTGAAGTGAAAGCTTACCAACACATATTTCGAGAAATATGTAAGGGAGTTAAACTCAACTCGAAATCTCAAATGTGCATAATCGAAAACTATAGTAATACGACTTTTGTCACAATATAGGAGATAGAGTAGAAATAGACTTTCCAAGTGATAGATGAGTTTTAGTCTCCGCATAACTTTTGTTGATGAAGTTCCACAAGCTCTCCTTAGTAGTTCTTCGTCTTCAATTGATGAACGCCGTGAAATCTAATGCTCAACTACACAATCTATCCTAGTCCGAGACATTTATATAAGTAGACTAGAAATCAAGACTTATAGTTTTGATCACTAACATTGACAAACAAGCTTGAGATATCAACGCTTGCGAGTTCGACTGAGCAGTGCTCTAACACTTTTTATATCTTACCTATCAGAGATAAATCTCGAGTAAATCTTAGAGAAGATAAAACTCAACACGATAGAATAAGTAAGATCAAAATACGCGACTACAAAGAAAATAGTTGGATCTGACTTCACGAATTCCAAATGAAGTCTTCAAGTCATTAACCTAATAATGGTTTTGGAAAACCATAGGTTAATGGATAATCGACTCTAGTTTGCAACTAGGACACACGGAAGTGTCGGGATTAGGTTTCCCTAATGCTAGAGTTCTCCCTTATATAATCTTTCAAATCAGGGCTGCTTACAATCAAAGCCAAGATAACTTAGTAACAAAGTAATTTATATTCACCGTTAGATGAACTCCTTATTTAAGATTCAAGCTAAGTCTTCCTAGAAACTAAGCAATCAATCTCCACCGTTAGATGGTATTATCTTGATACACACGAATGAAATATACCTACATTTAGATATGGATGAACCGTACCCAAACGTGTATACTTTGTTGGCTCAATAATATTTAACAGAAGTTAGCCATATTAACATTTACAACTTAGCCATATTCATCTAACACTTCTATATCAAATATGTTAATCAATCAATCATGATAGATAATTAAATGAATCTAAATGTGTTTCAAGAGAGTTGTTCAAATGTTCATCATTTCATAGAACCGTGAGTATGAACCATTTGAAACAAAATAGGTTTGGTTTGTAATTGTACAAAGTACTTATACAAGAACCAATTCATGAACATAATGCCACGGTTTGTAAAACTAGGTCACCTTATTTCATTAAAGTTCCAGGGACTTTAGTTCGCAAACGAACCTGAGTTCATGAGTATGAAAATCACATTTTAGCGATTTTAGAACTTAACTTCTCTGTTCGCAAAATGAGTATGCGAACAAGAGTTCCAGACTTTGGCTTTATCCAGCCGTTCGCAAACAGTATACGCGAACAACGGCTACGGGCTTGGCCTTTTCTAATCCGTTTCTCAAACATGGTACGCGAACAAGAGTTCCGGACCCTTTCACAGGTAAACAAGTTCGCAAATAGAGTTCGCGAACAATAGTTCCGGACCTGAACTAGACTTGCACAGTTAACATACAAAATATGTATCCTGTATTATATCCAGACATAGTAGTTCTAAAACTCTCATTTAATCATTGAAACATCCTTGGAAGACAACAATGGTAATCTCACACATACCACTAGCTTTAAGTAATTTTCAAGTGATTGAATGATCAATACGAAACTTTCCAAGTCGACATCAAATGATTGTCTCACACAAATCATGTAAGATGTTACAAGGCAATTTTCACATGATCATCTTTTGACTTAATATTTAGTTTCCAACAAATAAATTGTTTCCAACTAAACTCGTCAAGAATATGATGAACATAGTTAAAGCAAAAAGCTTCCAACAAATATTTCGAGAAATAGATAAGCGAGATAAACTCATCTCGAAATATCAAATGTGTATAATGTAAAATTCTATATAGCTATACGACTTAGTCTCATTAGAAGATAAAATAGAATAAACTTCTGAGTGATAGATAAGTTTTAGTCTCCACATACCTTTTGTTGATGAAGTTCCTCCAAGCTCTTCAGTAGATCTTCTTCTTCAATTGGTGAACGCCGTGAAGTCTAAAGCTCAACTACACACTTCTATCCTAATCCGAGACATAGCTATAAGTGGACTACAAATCAAGTATATATTTTTGATCAACTAAGCTTGACAAACAAGCTTGAGATAGAAACGCTTGCGAGTTCGACCGAGCAATGCTTTAACAATCTCCCTCTTTGTCAATTTTAGTGACAAAACTATCAATACATATGGATTACAAAATAAATTAACTTTGTAGGTTCTGATCCATCATGCTTGATTTCCTTGGCTCTTCAACTTCCTTGAATTCTTCGTTACTTCAAGTTCTCATCGATTCTGAATGTGTTCAACTCAGTATCATTGTTGTTGAAGATCCGTATCCATAGAAATACTAAAATAAAAGCTCTCAAACATTGTTATTCAGTGTCATAGTATTATTATTAGAATCAAAGTCCAATTGTATCACAACTTTGAAATAATACTATGGTGATATGTATTACTCCCCCTTAATCAATACTTCCATCTCATAATGAAAACCACTTCCCCTTACATAATGATCCATAAACCATATGTATGTAGCGTGAACTACCAAATAATTATCCCCCTTTTTGTCAATATAAATTGGCAAAGGTACGAAAACTATGAGATCATAATGAAATTCTCAAAAAGATAATTCATGAATAAAAAAGAACATATCAACTTTGTTTTGATGATTTCACATAGTCGAAACTTAGTGTATTCACCAAAGAGTTTATTAAGATACAAGATAACTCCTTCAAAATTCCACAACCGCTCACCCCACAAAGATATGGAAATTAAGCACAAGTTCATTTAAGAACTCTCCCCCATTTGATGTCATACCCAAGAGAACAACATGAGCGACCTTACTTTTACGAGAAAAGAAGGATTGCTTCGTATACTTTGACACTTCAAAGATCTAACAGAAAAAATAATACAACTACTAAAAAAAATGTGGAATTTAAACAACACTACACTGAAACTTCAAGTTTTTATCGCCCAAGAGATATAGATAGATCCATGTGCATAAAGCTAGAGATCTAATGAACCAAAACAACACTAATAGACTGCCGTAAGTGCTGAAATGTTGCAGTATCTAGAGGTTTGGTGAGAATATCAGCCAATTGTTGTTCGGATGGCACAAATTCCATATTAATAATAACATTTTCATAGAATCTCTAATAAAATGATACCTTATGTCTATGTGCTTAGTTCTTGAGTACTCAACATGATTCTCAGTGATGTGAATCACGCTTGAGTTATCACAAAAGATCTTCATTGTGCCAGTGTCAATTCCATAATCAACAAGCATTTGTTTCATTCATAGAAGTTGAGTACACGAACCTGCAGCAATATATTTTGCTTCGCATGTTGAAAGGGATTGTGAGTTTTGTTTCTTGCTATGCCATGCCACAAGATTTAATCCCACATAGTAAAATTCCCCTGATGTACTCTTTTTGTCTTCCACACATCCTGCCCAATCAACATCTGAATAAGCGGTAAAATCAATGTTAGCATCAAAAGTATAAGATAGACCATAACCGATAGTGTGTTGTATATATCGCATGATCTGTTTTGCAACAACAAGATGTGATTCCTTCGGATTAGCCTGAAATCTAGCACAACAACCAACACTAAAAGCAATATCAGGTCTAATAGCTGTAAGATATAAAAGACTTCCAATGATCGATCGATAAAGTTTCTGATCCACCGTAATGAACTAGGGCGATTAAATTTTTAGGAACCCTAGTTTTCGCCCTTTCCACCGTAATGAAATTATTTGGATTGTTTAACCTTTTATCGATATGACTAAGAAGATCGATGGGGTCGACATTAACTGTTACTCAATATGAACCAAATCCACGTTTAATTATGATGGATTCAACCACCGAACAAAAATTATTGGAATATCCGAGGAATTTAATCGCGAAAACCGTTGGTTTAAACCGGTTAAACTGAGCTTGTAAATCTAATCTAACTAATGTAAAGAAAAGAAGGATTTTCGACCGCTGTACAAATTCTAATCTAACTAATGTACAAAAAAGAGGGATTCTCGACCATCGTACGGATTCAACCGTGGCACAAAAATTGTCAAAAAAAAAATCCTCTCCGTTTTCACTTTTTAGCCTGCATTTAAGTAATAATGTAAAAGTAAGATATGTAAAGAGCGACACAAAGGTGGATGATTCGGATCTCGGTAACCCAATTCCATTTTTGACTACATTTTTGACTTCAATTTCTATTCTCTCTCTACATCTAATTAGGTTAGAAACTAATCAGAGAGACGTAGTTTCGACGAAGAAATCAAGGATCTTCATATCCTCTACTCGAGTCAAATTTCAATCAGAAAAATAATCTCACAAAGGTATTGTATACTTCTCTCTTATTTATTATGTTCTAGGTTTTATTATGGATGATTGAGATGATTTAGCTTTAATCATCATTCGAAATGCTAGCTTTTAATTGTCATGCTCAAAAATTGAGATGATTTTAGGTTTTTCGCTTTCTTAATTCTGTGTTCGATTTGTTTGTCAGTAAACTATTGTAGATCCACATTTGCTTTGCTTATTGTGAGATTTTTGTGATTTTGAAAAATGAAATTTGGTGGATAAGTTTAGAAATTTTGTCATTTCCAATATGTGAACCAACTTCAATTCAAATTACCAATTTGTGAACCATTTATGGTACCATTCATTGTTTGAAGAAATGCCTGAAAGACAATGTAACCAATTTATATAGTCAATGAATCTACATTGTTGGCTTTGTGTTTGGAAATGAAATAGTGGAAATAAATGCATGTGCATTTAATTGGGAAGGGTAGAATATTAACCTGTGGACTATGGTGCATAAAAGTCTCGAAAATACATAATACAACGTAACTTAAGGCTATCCAAGTATGACTAAGGTACCTTATAAGCAACTTTCCAAGAAGGTATATGGTTAATGATAAAATTGATGTATGTTATTGATTAAGAAAAACAGTAACCACGTTTATAATAAGCAAAACAATCACACATGTTTCTGTTAAACAAGTTGGATATGTTCAAGGTGATTCCAAGCTCTAGATTGTCGTAAAATTTAACAACTTCCTTATGTATCTTACATTTAGTGGATTTACAAACTAATGTTATTTAAATGTGGTTGGGAATACTTTTTGTACAGAGGTTGTTGTGAGTGCTCCATTTGTGTTCCTTACCTTGGAAACTTGTTATCTACTAAGTTAAGTCTCAGACTAGGTTAGAATTTTGTAGTTGAGTATCAGACATCACCCTCGAAGACTGAAGATCGACGAAGACATATAAAGAACTTTTGTAACATGTATATATGTGAAGACTGGACCATTATATATTATTCACTATCTTACCATTCTATCTATTGAGACTATGTCGTATGACTTCTAGTAGATTTACAAAGAAGAAATTTCGAATCAAGCTTGTCTTGTTAAAAATCTCAAAATATGAATCTATCATAGATGTTCAAAAGTCCTTAACAATATTAGTTCAAAACAATTTATTGTTTGAGAATTAATTTGTGGATCAATTGAAAATATAGCCCATACAATTGATTATCTTTCATATTTCATTGATCATCATATTTGACCTGGAAGTGTTAGATGAATATGGTTAAGACAAAAGTGTTCATATGGCTAACTTCGGTTAACTGTTATTGAGCCAACTCGATATACACGTTTAGGTACGGTTACCCATATCAAAATGAAGGTAGATTTCATTTATGCGTAACAAGCTAAAACCATCTAACTGTGGAGATTAATTGCTTTATTTCTAAGCAGACTTAGCTTGAATCTTAAAACATGATTTCATCTAACGATGAATATTGAATGCTTTGTTATTAAGCTATCTTAGCTTTGATTGTAAGCAACCCTGATTTGAAAGACTATATAAGGGAGAACTCTAACAACTGGAAAACCTAATCCCGGCACTTACCTGTGTCCTTGTTGCAAACTAGAATCGATTCTCCTTTAACCTAGGTTTTTCCAAAACCATATTAGGTTAATGACTTGAAGACTTCATTTGGGATTCGTGAAGCCAGATCCAACTATTTTCTCTATAGTTGCGTATTCTGATCTTACTCGTTCTATCGTATTGAGTACTATCTTCTCTAAGATTTGCTCGAGATTTATCTCTGATAGGTAAGATATAAAAAGTAATCACAAAGTCTTCATCCCAGACTTTGTGGTTCCTCATTAACTTCTTCTACCACCATATAGTTAAGTTATTGTGAGGTGATTGATATTTCTAGGCTGCTCTCGGGAGTATAAGACCAGATATCAATTGGTTCCTGTTCACCTTGATTTATCATAAGACGGAATAAAACTTCATAGGTACTTCTGTGGGAGACAAATTTATCTATCAAAATAGACTTTTATGTGGGAGACAGATTTGTTTATAAGTCTTCGACTTTGGGTCGTAGCAACTCTTAGTTGTGGGTGAGATCAGCTAAGGGAATCAAGTGTGCAGAATCCGGCGTGGTTCTAGAGGCGTAAGGAACGCGACTGTACCTTAATCGGTGTGAGACTTGGTTAGGGCTCAACTACATTTCAGTCCGAAGTTAACTTGTAGTAGGCTAGTGTCTGTAGCAGTTTAATACAGTGTGGTATTCAAAGATGGACTAGGTCCCGGGGTTTTTCTGCATTTGCGGTTTCCTCGTTAACAAAATTTCTTGTGTTTGTGTTATTTCTTTTCTGCATTATATTTGTTTATATAATTGAAATATCACAGGTTGTGCGTAGTTCAATCAGTTGAAAAATCCGACCTTGATTGTTGGATATAACTTGATTGACACTTGGGCATTAGTCTTTGGTACCGTCCAAGTTATTTCTCATATCAATCAGGCTCACAGATTTATATCTGTTATGTTTGTTGATTGCATTTATAAATAGAGATAAAGCTCTTTGATATATCTCTTGATCAATCTCGCTTTTCAGTTGGTGCCCTCAGAATTACATTGGACTTTAGTCCATACAGATTGCCGAACGAATTATTGGGTGTGGTTGTTATACCCCTGCTTTTTCAATTGGTATCAGAGAAGGAAAACATGCTAAGACCTCATAAGTCTGTGTTTGTAGCAATCTGACTCTATGGACAGAAGTGCTATTTCTGAAAAACGCATCACCAGAAATAAAAAGTCTGTTTCCTTAAAATCTATTAAAGAGGATGACTTGTCAATCTCGTATATAGATGAATGTTCTGTTCCCACGAAACAGACAAATATTGATAAGTGTTACCCTCATTATCTTACTGACGAGTCTGACTCCGAAGTAGAAAGGGAAGCATCCCAAGAAAGTGCAGCGATTTCTAAGTCTTGTTAGAATCCAGGCAATTGAAATCAATAGGCTGAAACACAAAGTCAATATGATTATTGGTATGGTAAATAATCATGATTCCCAATAAGGATTCTTCGTAAGGAGAACACCGAAGTTTGTTCATCTCGAACCTTACTCGAGGCTAAACTCAAGGAGGATGCCTTGGAAATCGAACGTCTATTGAGTAAACTCTCTATTCAATGCAAAGGATGTTCTCTGGATTCCACTATACCAGTTGATTCTGACACAACTGAGATGTTAGAAAATGTGACAACTTGTTATCATGTTTCTCTTATGAAATCAGCTTCAGAAGTTAAATTACAAACCCTTCCTGTTAATAAAGATGTGCTGGTAACTTCCTCTGTTCAAGGGATCACCACATCTCACCGAAGGAAGAAATCTTCTAACGATGTTGTTAAATCTATTTGCTCTAATCACTCTGGTGATCAAAAAGTGTGTCTCTTTTGTGATTCAAAAAGACATGTTTGACGGAAGTACAAATAAAGGTTGGATGACAACTAAATTGGTCAACTTCAACACACCCTAGACTTAATACTCAAAGGTGTAATTGACATCTGTATGTCTAAACCATTTGGCTTGAGTACTCACCCTGTGAAACCTTCTAGGAAAGTCAGTTCAATCTGCTCTTCTAATGTTCAAACCTGTAATAGTTACCTTAACACAAATCGGTCAAGGAGATTTCAAAAGGATCCTTATCAAAGTAAAATGAGGGTTGTTGTTCAAGGTGTGAAAAAGTTACCAGAAAGTGTAAATAACAATGGAGATGTGAAGGACAACCTAAATCTGATAATTGAAGGGTACAAAGAACTTATCAACATGCTGTTGATAGACGCATTATTGTGTCTAATATATCTCAATTGTATATATTATTAGTGTTCGATTTTGTATTTGTTTTGTTATTTTATGTCTTTGTAGGTATTTTTAGAGAACTAAGCTCTTGCGGCGAAATTGGCTCGAAAAGTGGTGTTTTACACCCCAGGATAGAATACTAAAGGCACCCCATAAATGCACCGGAAGCACCCCAAAAATGTGTCGGAGGAACCCCGGAAAAATTACTATCTACGCCCAAAAAATTACTATTTGCACCCCATAAGAAAAGTGCTAAAGGGACACTCGTGCAGGATTAGGGGGAGGACATCTTCTTTTCAAATTCAAAGGAAGCTTTTTGGCGGGAAGTTTTGGCAGTTCTCTGCGTAACTGCATGGACCAGATTTGGAGAGTTATGGTAGGAGATTTTGTCTAGGATTGGTAACGGCATTGAATGCGATCAATAAGGAAGATATGCCGAATACAGGGGAGTTCGTGTATGCAGAGAGAGATTCTCGGGATTTCTGGCTATTCTTGGAGCAATGAACGAGTCTACAACGTTTTCTACTCATTCTGGAACGTGTTTCAGTCAATTTGGAGTGTGTCAGTTGAAGGTTTTCGCGAGCAGAGATATGAAAGGGAAGAAAAATCCCGTATCTTGCATGGGAGTAAAAGAAAATATGTTTGATTGATTTCCGAGATTATATGGAGTTTTAGGGATTTATTCTCGGTCCAAATGGGTATATATACGCTTTTGGGATCACAGAAATGGGAGTGGAGAGTTTGGGGAGCTTAGGAGCGAGAAATCACGAGTTGCAGAAACTCGGGTTCTGCTGCTGCTGCTAATGATGAACATCAAGAATACGAAGAACAACACATGCTGAAGACAGTCGCTGAAAACTGTCGAAAATTTACGGCAGTGGGTAACACCTTTCAAGCGACTTCGGAATAGTGACTGCAGCACTTCTCTTGTATCGTTCATTGTAACAGTGATTCTGCGACGTTTTTCATGCGTCACAAAATCTTGTTTTTCACCATTTTCTCTTTATTTCATCTTTGTAAACCATTTTTGAGCATAAATAAATATTTTGAGAGCATGTTTACTATGATGAGCTAAACCTGGGACAACGGAGGAGGCCGAACTTCATACATGGGTAAATCTGAAGGTTCTATTGCGTAAAAACATGTGTATTCATGACTGTATGTAGCAATTCAGGAATTGCGAGAACGAATGAGCATACAAATCAATAAACGGCAGTGCTCAAGAATTCCTTCCTCCAACTCTATTTATAAAGTAGATTTTTAGCACTACCGAAGATTATGTGCATGCCTAGCAAATTAAATTTTCATCAAAAAGAGACGACTAAATCTATCAAAGATACTGAAGAAATAAAAACACAGAATCGATATCTATGATATTGCATTAAAAAATTTAGATTTATTCGTTTAATGAATCCAATTTTAGTCTCAAACTTCTGGTCACTTGGCATGAACCAACAAACCTTACAAAGATTCAGTTAAAGAAGCACATTTGTTACACTACGCACTGGACAGAACCAACACTAATACGTAAAGTAAAGCGCATAATCTACATTTTCTTCTTTATCAGTGTTTCCACATTTACAGTTTTACACAATGAATGAAAAAATGGGTAAACACAATTTGCACGTCAGACTGAACAAAAGATGGTACGGAAATGGACCAGACCTGTATAATTAGCTGTTCTCAGTTATGTTGTAAGATATTTTATAGATCACTGATAATGGAACACTAATTATATGGCGCTGACTTCCATACAGACTGATTCTTCCGAAGCTTGCTGCCGAACTGTTCATGGTAGCATTAAAGGTAACGGTTATAACTTGCTTTTGTCCGCTTTCAATGAAGAAGCGCTTCGGTGTTACCAAAACTGAAACCCCGTAAGGAGCAAACCAAGATAGATTGTATGTTTCATTTCCAGCAGTGTTGGTAACCACTCTTTCAACAGTTGTGGTTTGGTTTAGTTTTGCTATTGTGATTGATGGTAAGTTCAGGTCACGGCCGTTGATTGTTGAATTTCCACAGTTCTGGTTAGTGTAGTTTAGAACAACAGGACCAGATCCATTAATGCCGCATAAAAATGAGAAGTAATCATCAAAACCTACTCAAGAAAAGATGTATGTATTAGGAATCATGTAATACCCTAGAGAACAGCAACTCTAAATATGCATCTATGTAAGAAGTATCAAGTAATGAAGTAACTTACTTGAATCAAAAATCAGTCCAGGGTCTAGTGCAGAAGTTACATCGACAAAGCCACTTCCCATGTCAAAAGGGGTCGCAGGAGATTGATTTAAATCTGGATTTGCATAAGCGCGCTGGGCCATTATCGGCTCACCCTTCTTGTCATGCATTGAAGCAGTTGTGGAGAGTGCAGATCCGATGGCTGAAGGACTAAAACTTGGAAATTTCTGTTTAACCAGAGCAGCAAGACCAGCAACATGTGGTGCAGCCATGCTTGTCCCCGACATCATTGCAAAGCTCTCATCTGCCAAAAGGTAGAATTTGGTCAGAAAATATTTCAAGTGGAAAACCATAAAATTTCAACAAAAGTACATATATGAGGTAAATGAAATGCTGCAGACAAGATCTGTATGCATAATGAAAATCTATGTGCAATTAGCAAAGGCTGCAGAAGCTTTATGCTAGCCACGTGGACATTCCTAAACCAGGAATTACATAGCAGTGCCGCCTTTTAAGGAAAAACCCCACAGTTAGGCTCCAACCACCACTAGTTGTGATATCAAATTGTGATAATTGGTGCAATGAGTGCGTCAAAAGTGTGTCTCAACATCGTTCATTAGCAAAACAATAAAAGATGACCCTTGATGTAATTTGTATTTGCTTGGATAGTGCTCGTGCATCTGGGTTTAGATAGATTGGGTCTTATCAAATACATCCTTTCTTAGTTTCTTCGCTTCCTTTTATGTCCCAATCCATTTTCTTATATCTTTCTTTTTCTCATAAAAAGTTGGTATTTCTTTTTTTGGTGAACAATAAAAAGCTGGCGTTGATCCAAAAAATGCAAGCAGTTGTCCATGTGTAGGAGTAGGTGTGTGCAAGTAAGAGCAAACATATAGAAGATGTATCACTTCATGTCTTTGCATATATGTTCGTGTGCAATAATGATTTCAGTTATTTACCTTGAAATTCAAGCGAGTCAGTGCCCACAGAACTCCAAGCACCCCAGATGAAATTTCCAGGAGCTATCAAATTGGGTTTCAATATGTCAGCGTCATCAAGAAAACTATCTTCAGGGTCAGGTCCTCTTGCAGAATAATACATAACGTTTGGCGCGGAGTTGCTATAGTTTGCCTTTAAACCTCCTAATATTGTTGCAGTGGCCCCAAATTTAAACGTATTTGTGACTGAATCTTGCTCCAAGGAAGAGTTGTAATACTTGAGTAAAATCTGCAGAAGGGATAACAAAAAGATCACATTAGATAGGGCGACTAATTCTTCTGTAGAAAGAAAATTTAAGGAAATATCAACAAAAAGCGAGAGTACTTTTAATTTTAAGAAACTACTACTTTGAAATAGTTGAATAGATTTGACAGCATACACACCTTGGAATCACTTGCAGATGGAATTATCATGCCAGGCATATCCATTGGAGTTGGATTAAGTTGAAATCCTATAACGTAAGGATCCATATAAAATACAACACCTACTGCAGTGAGATTCTTTGCTGTCTCCAAGGCTTGTTTTATGGTAGAGAGACCAAGCACAAAGCGGATAGAGTAGCTACACAACAAGAGGTTTCCTTGGACCACGTCAGTGCTTAGACTGCTGGGATCTTGGCATTCACTGACGTACATGTTGGTTGCATCTTTTGTGTCATTGTTCAATGCATGAAGAGCAGAAATCAGTGTGTACATTGTACTCTCATCGGTTCCAGCTGAAGATAAATTGAAGAAAGAAAAATTAGGAAATGCTTCAATTAAAAAGTATCAAGGCAATCAGGTAAATGCGATTGTATTTAGTGGTGAATACATCCCTACCCAAAGAAAAAAATTTCACTGCTTCACGTGAAGAAGGCATTAAACCCTACTACGAATTGTGTGAAAATGTAAAAATAATTTTATTTTATTTTTACTAATTGGACCATTGGCTTTCTCACACACGAAACCATAAAAGAGGAAGAAAACCTGATAAAGACACAACTCAAAGCTAAGAAACCCCTGTAAGAATGTCTTGTCTCCCTCGTAATGGTGTTGTACTGAAAATGCAAATCATAAGATGGAGTTGTTTTATTTCGGTATATTGTGGTTTCCTGCTAATTCTGAGGGATTATCTCTTAATAACATTAGTTTAAGCTATATTTCGGTTTCTACATCCAATATTAAATCTGAAACTAGTGTATTTACTGCCATACACCGTTACACGCTTCATCATCTTTAAGAATTTGGGTTTCCTTATGGATTTTGATCTAGAAAATAATTCCTGAAAGTGAAAAGTACATATCAAGAGTTTCATATCTATGTTCGATGACATCTAAGCCACCTAATTTTCCTTGACCATTTCAGGATAGTGTTTATAAAATAATAGCATACTTACGCGCAAGTCCAACTCCAGTGATGGTTACATTGTTCCCAAGTACTAAAGAATTACTGTAGGTCCTGTCATGAGCAGCGGCACCAACCGTGAAAATCCAAGGACTGAAAGAAGACATGCTCTTGGGTGAGGGTCCGGTATTTCCTGCTGCTTGTACAACAAAAATTCCAGCTTTCACGGCCGAAAGCAAAGCCATGTCTATGGGGTTAAAGAAAGTCGCAATCCCAGGAGGACGCCTGTTAGGAGTGATTGACAAGCTTATTATGTCTACTCCATCTTGAGCCGCCTGCAAATGCAGTGATCGACATTTAATACAGATAAAATATATGAGAAAATGAATACATCCAACAACCAATTTTGCATTTTACACAATATGTGAAGGTACGTGAAAGACACCTCATTGTAGATAGTCTTTTTCACCATAAGGAAAAATTTACCATACGTGCTGAAATAATAACCTTGACATAAAGAAATTCCGAATCAACATTACCATGTACCTGATCTATTGCCGCAACAACATCTGCAGCGAAGCCTCCAAAACTTTTATACAAGGCCTTCTAAACGGAAATGCTGAAACATAGGGAACAATAAATATATCAAAATCTTACAAAGAAAAACATAAAGCAAAAGGTGCTAACAGGAAAATGATTAATATAATTCTCTCAACAATAATACCAAAGTTAAATAAGTAATTTCCATGAGCAAATTAATAAAATACTGGAAAACTAAAGCTTCCAAATGACATCACGGAGCTCCTACATCAATAAAGTTTGTACATGCTCTTGGAGTATTTTTCTCAATTTCCTTCCAAGGAACAATTTGTGTTTCTATTCTGCCCACTTGCTGGGAGCTCATGAAGATGATCATACAGACGAATGCTAATTTGACCTATGTGTGAAGATCAATTCTCAAAAATAATCCCTTGGATCATTTCCAAGGAACCTTGTAGGAAAATTCAATCTAAGCGTGTTCGTTTCATGGAATTGAATTCCTTGGAATCCAATTCCTAGGGAATGCGCCCAATTCCTTGAACCGGACGGGGCAAATGAACTCTATGGAATTAAGAATTTTAATTCCTAGGAATCAAATTCCCTCCAAAACAATAGAATTCCATTGCATTGGTCCAATAGTGCAATGGAATTGAATTCCGGGGTAAAAACCAAGGTAATTGAAATACCTCAACCGAACATGAATTTTAGATTTGAATCGAATTCCTTGGAATCCAATTCTAAGAATTGGATTACTCCATAATTGAATTCTTAGCTTTTCAATTCTCCCAACCGAACAAGGTGTAAGTGTAAAAAGAATGCAAGTGGAACATAGCCATTTGTATTTGTGGCACAAGTTCACTGTCCGCTCAATGTGGAGTGTGTTATAATAGTACAAATTGTTCCCTAACACACAAGGAATAATCTGTCTTCACAAAGTCAGTTCAGGCAATTCATGATATTTTCAAAGATAAAAAAATCAAGCTTATTTGTAATCATATCCATTTCAATGTGGGCCTAAAACAAACTTGCTGTTCTGGCTGTAAACACGTCCTACAACAAAAGGTTAATAGGTAAATGCATTTAAATCAGATGGTTTCAGAGTGTTACTGTTAGGCAAGTTTGACCCTCGGTTTCCCTAGAATTGGACTCAAATTGTTATCACGGTAGTATTTTATGCTCCTTAGTCTATCAACTGAACAATACAGATAGACATCTAAATGGAAATACATGTTTATCACAAAACGACTAAAATATGAAGCTAAGTGAAATAAGAAACAATTACTGTGCGCGAGGTGCCATTCCACTTGCATTGCCATAGTGATGTCCAGCCACAATGACGGGAATACCATGGTTCCCTGCCGCAATGGAAGCCGTGTGCCTGTATTTCAAGCATTTCTGTCAGCCATAAATATTTGAATGGAACCTAGAATTTCGAAGCTTGAAGTTTCTGGTGAGGGATCAAGAAAATTACAAAAGTATGTTGTGTACACATAATGAATTAACTTTCTATCAATGAAAGCAGGTAAACAACTCACGTTCCATGTCCATCAGCATCAAAAGGGGAAGCATAATCCTGGGAAGCATTGAATATTCCCCTGGTTATAGCTGATGCAGCAAAATGACGCGCCCCAATCAGCTTCCTATTACATGAACCAGATGGGAAATCCATCGTAACTTCACACATCCCGGTGAAGTGGGTGGGAACTGGAAAAGGATTTCCGTTAAGGTTATCTGAGAAGCTAGGATGTGTTGGATCAATTCCGGTATCAACCAATCCAATTACAATTCCTTCGCCTGCAGATTCAGGTCCACCTTCTTGAACCCACGCACCACGAGGCAACCCCAAGAATTCCGGAGTATGAGTTGTTTCAGTTCTAACTCTGTAATCCAGGATCACATTAGCTACCTCCTCTCGACTCGAAAGCTTCTCTGCCTTATGAAATTAACAATACAAACTTAATTAAAATAAATTTATTTTATTCTTTTTATGATTTTTGCACTAATATTAATTGAAATATGATTTTGATTAATTAGTTATTATTTTATTAGATGGGTCATGCTTGCTTTAGTGTTTGATGTCCCATGCTTACGATTTATAACTAATGTTTTGAGGATCTACCTTGGCAAAAATAGAGTCATTGTTTACATTTCTTGAGCTAAAATTGTCAGAGAATAAATAAGTGAACCTTATGTTATGAAGATTGGCCAAATCCTTAGTCCCAGTACCTCTCACCCACTGTTTATAGTTTTTGTATATAATTATATATTTTTATTAAATTTAAAAACTCGAATCTTCACAAGTCTTAGAGTTCGAATCATTTTTACTACAACTTCAAAATCACATCAATTTTTGGCGCCGCCGACGCGGATTTGTTTTTAGATTTTTATTCTTTTGTTCTTTTTTACGTTTCTTGGGTATTTGTCTTTTTGTTGCAGGTTTTGAATCAAAGAGGAATTGGAGACGAAAGACCTGGGGGATTAAAAGCTAGACAAAGCGAAAAGAACGGAGAAAAGACGAATATATTTTTTTATTTTTTATTTTTATTTTTAATTAGATTTTATTTTTATTTTTTAGATTTTAGATTTTATTTTTAGAAATTGTAAATAAGACTTTATTTTTGTAAATTTTTATTTTTGAACCTTTTTATTTTTGGACTTTGGACTTGGACATTATTTTTATTTTTAAACCATACGGAAGGGTTATTAAATACAAAACTGTTTGCAAGGAAGGACGACGATTACAATATCGTCTCGGCCCCTCGGGTTCGTACACTGACACATGAGTCAGTGGCCCGAGTCGACTACAACCGTTTCATCGCCCGTCTGGTACGGGAGGTAAGCTTCTAAACACCCGCGAATCCCCTGTCAGCGGGTTTACTGTCTTCCTTAAGGTGCATATATGTTGAGGTTTTGAATACAGACTTTAATTTCCTAGTAAAGGGCAAGGCCAGGCCATACAAGATAAGAGTTCGGATTTCATCACCGTTCTCTTCTTGCCCGCCTTAGGAACACATAACCTACGCGAACCAAAGCTTAAAATACTGATTAGAACAAGACCGATAGGGTAACGAGCTTGTAGGAAAGTCATTCAAAGGGACGTATTGGGTATCTTATTAGCTTAACTCAAAAGTTCAGGAAGATTACTGTGAGTCGACTAGAGCCGCCCTAACGGGAAACGTTGCCAAAGAGGTGGGGGTATCAAAGCTCCTCTGAGCTTCCCCTACTTCTCTTCGACTCACTTTATTCGGATCGATCTAGAGAGGTTTGCTAAAACGATACCTAGTTGCTTTTTGGAGGAATAGAAGCTGGTCTAGAAACAATCTAAGGGAGCCATCATGCTTTTTGTTTGCTAGATTCAATAGGTTTGATTTGGTCGAGTCAGCCTTGTTTGTGATTGTGTAGAATTCCTCTGTAGTTTGTATTTTCGGGGTGATGAATCCTTTTCAGGAGACGCCACCTGAGATGACGTTACGAGACTATAAGCGTAGAAATTCTCATTATCAGGAGACGTCATCTAAAATAACTCTTGGTGAATATATGCATGGGAAACGACATTGGGATGTTCCAACGGTAAGCGAGGAATCACCTCTAATGATCTACGAGAAGTATTTTAAACACAAACCGCTTAGTTTGGAACAAAGATTGAGAATTCTTGAATGTCATAAATTATATTATGATGATGATGATGAGGATAGTAGTAATGAAGAATCTGAAATATGTAGGCATAGTGATCAGGAATCTATTAATCCAATTGAGCTTTGTAATGATTATATTATTTCTAGTTCAAATCCAAATAATATTTATGATTATTCACCTATTCAAAAGGACGAGGATTTGATTAGGGATACCACCGTTTTAGACGATGTAGTTTTTCCTTTTGATTACGAAGCCGATAGTGGTTTAGAGGAACGGGTTTATTCTGAAAATGCTGTTTTAGAGTCTAGCGACTTAGAAAAAATAGTCTTAGACGAAGAAGATAGACTCGTAGAAATGAGTAAAGATGCACTACCTGATATAACTTAGAAGAATCAATTGACCATTTTCAAGAATCTGATGATCTAGAAATTAGGGAGATTGTGACTAGTCTATCTAGAGACACTGAAAACTCTAAGTTTGGGGGTAATTATCACTTCCCTAGTGCCTTACCTTTAACTCTCACAAAGTCCCCTCACTTAGGACTTGATATCTGTGCCTCGACCATTTTACAAGATTACCTTCATACTCGTTTTCCCGAACCTAATGATGTCCAGGAAGAAGTTCAGTCGTTAGAAACCCATCCTATGGTTGATGTGGTTTTCCCTGGTTATGATACCCAGATTGACTTTGTTTTCCCACCAAATAGTTTTCTTCCAACTGTGGGAACGTTTATATTCCAAATGTGTCGAATATTAAGTTGTGAGACTAAAACTAAATGCTTTATGAAATTAGAATCGACATATTTTCTTAAGAATGACCATCACTTTTATCGTGGTCAATTGTGTAAGTCAAATTTGATTGACTTTAAGGATCCTCAATTACTTACGTAATTATTATGTGCTTCTAAGTTCTTATTTGAGTTTTTCCAGACTCTAGGACCTAATAATTCGGATCCCACCTATGAAGAAACGCAGCTAATGAAAATATTTTATTTAGACCCTTTCATAGAACCTGAACCTGAAACACAATTAGATATAAATTTCTTAATCATGAAACTAGGTAAGGGCATGCTAGTCTTGTTCATTTCGTTGGTTTATTACAGTTTCCTTTGGTCAGCTCTATTTGGTTTTGAAGACCCACAGTTATTCCGACTACTGTTATACGATTCGAGGTGACTAATCCTTTCCAATGTCTAGCTGAAGACTTTAAACTTAGCACTTCTTGGGAGGTAACCCATTCTCATGCAACACGGTAATATCTTTCCTTAACTCTTTTGCTTCAAATGGTAATAGTTTCTCCTTGTTCATGCTTTTAATTTCATCTTTAGAACATTAAGGAAAATGTTTGATTTAAGTTTGGGGGTATGGGAATAGCTTTTTAGTTGCAATAAATAAACTCCAGAGCCTAGAAATTTATGCCTAATAGGATGGCACTAACCAATCTAAGCGGATGGAAGCATTTTGGTTTTAGGAGTTGAGGAACCAATCTGAGTAGATGGAAACATCTATAAGAGTCTATTCGTAAAAGCACAGAGCTCAGGTGTTATAAATAACATGATAGTTTCGCCATATCTCGTTGAGTCCTTTTCACTTCTGTTTTTATTTTCTTTTCTTTTTAAAATATGTTTCTCTAAGTGATTAGGTGGGCCTCACGATTCAAGTTGTTACCAGTGCTAGGGTGTAATAGAGTGATTGAGATACTAAAAAAAACAAAAAAACAGACCAATCGGAATAAATTTTAACACTTGGATAGCAATATGTGTGTGTTCTCCCTGTCTCCGTCGCCTGAACAAGCGTGGAATGCAGGATCCACGGGAATTACCATGTAATCTGCTGACAAGAAGCATGCACTTGGATCCACAAGATCTAATCATGTTGTTAGTTCTAAATAAATAATAAATGTGTGTTCAATAAATCGACCGCTGGTTCCCTTGTATATGCTAGACGAGTTGATCTAGAATTAGGATTATCGACCACTGGTCCCCTTGTATATGCCATTTGTGTTGATATTAGTCAGACCAGTATCTCAGTCCATTATGATAGGTTCATCTTGGTAGAGGCCTTCAGACAGATATGAGAAACACCGTTCACCTTAAAACCTTCTATGTTTTTCTATACATCCATCTTCTTGATCTTTTCATGTGATTAGTTTGACTCCGGATTTGATGTCCATAGTGCGACTATCTGAGTAGAGCTCTGTCACTTATATATGAATTTAGTATGCTTGAGTGCAAACTCGTGTACAACAATTGGAATTTCGCATCAGGGTACTTCCTCCGTAATCAATAAGTATGCCAACCAAGGAGGTTCTTTAGTGCCATTCCAAGGTTCTGCGTAGATATCTAGGGTCTGGAGTAAAGGTTTTGTGGGTACACCTCTGGTAAACCCTCCCGAGACTATAACTCGGCCACTAGGGGTTCAAAGGATTGTTGCACACGCTAAGTGCAATCGCGATGCCTGCGACAGTGAGTTAGGATTTTATTTTGTAGATTAAATTTGCTCGGGACTAGCAAATAATAAGTTTGGGGGTATTTGATAGACGCATTATTGTGTCTAATATATCTCAATTGTATATATTGTTAGTGTTCGATTTTGTATTTATTTTGTTATTTTATGTCTTTGTAGGTATTTTTAGAGAAATAAGCTCTTGCGGCGAAATTGGCTCGAAAAGTGGTGTTTTACACCCCCAAGATAGAATACTAAAGGCAACCCATAAATGCACCGGAAGCACCCATAAAATGTGTCGGAGGAACCCCGGAAAAATTACTATCTACGCCCAAAAAATTACTATTTGCACCCCATAAGAAAAGAGCTAAAGTGACACCCGTGCAAGATTAGGGGGAGGACATCTTCTTCTCAAATTCAAAGGAAGCTTTTTGGCGGGAAATTTTGGCAGTTCTCTGCGTAACTGCATGGACCAGATTTGGAGAGTTATGGTAGGAGATTTTGTCTAGGATTGGTAACGGCATTGAATGCGATCAATAAGGAAGATATGACGAATACAGGGGAGTTCGTGTATGCAGAGAGAGATTCTCGGGATTTCTGGCTATTCTTGGAGCAATGAACGAGTCTACAACGTTGTCTACTCATTCTGGAACGTGTTTCAGTCAATTTGGAGTGTGTCAGTTGAAGGTTTTCGCGAGCAGAGATATGAAAGGGAAGAAAAATCCCGTATCTTGCATGGGAGTAAAAGAAAATATGTTTGATTGATTTCCGAGATTATATGGAGTTTTAGGGATTTATTCTCGGTCCAAATGGGTATATATACGCTTCTGGGATCACAGAAATAGGGGTGGGGAGTTTGGGGAGCTTAGGAGAGCTCAGGAGCGAGAAATCACGAGTTGCAGAAACTCGGGTTCTGCTGCTGCTGCTGCTGATGAACATCAAGAACACGAAGAAAAACACCTGTTGAAGACGGTCGCTGAAAACTGTGGGTAACACCTTTCAAGCGACTTCGGAATAGTGACTGCAACACTTCTCTTTTATCGTTCATTGTAACAGTGATTCTGCGACGTTTTTCATGCATCATAAAATCCTGTTTTTCACCATTTTCTCTTTATTTCATCTTTGTAAACCATTTTTTAGCCTAAATAAATATTTTGAGAGCATGTTTACTATGATGAGCTAAACCCCAACACTGGGACGACGGAGGAGGCCGAACTTCATACATGGGTAAGTTTATTTTATTCTTTTTATGACTTTTGCACTAATATTAATTGAAATATGATTTTGATTAATTAGTTATTATTTTATTAGATGGGTCATGCTTGCTTAGGTGTTTGATGTCCCATGCTTACGATTTATAATTAATGTTTTGAGGATCTACCTTGGCAAAAATAGAGTCCTTGTTTACATTTCTTGAGCTAAAATTGTCAGAGAATAAATAAGTGAACCTTATGTTATGAAGATTGGCCAAATCCTTAGTCCCAGTACCTCTCACCCACTGTTTATAGTTTTTGTATATAATTATATATTTTTATTAAATTTAAAAACTCGAATCTTCACAAGTCTTAGAGTTCGAATCATTTTTACTACGACTTCAAAATCACATCAGCTGTCAAATTCCTCCAGACAAACGTCTTCATGTGAAGTTTAAAACTTAGCTTCGTAGTTTGATGATAGTAAGTTTTATGATACTTTTTCACATCAAATAGGGGTTCCTCCAAAAATCAGATGAAAAAAGAGGTTTAACCAAGAACCTTTTTCATTTGATGAGCATAATGCTCATACTTGTGTTAATTAATCACAGGGTTTGAAAAACTTACTCATAAAAATCCTGCTGAGTAAGAAGTATTAATGATCAGGTATACTTATTGGCAAAATTTTCTCCGTTTAGTTGAGCTATTTTCCTCTTGTTTAAATAGCTTGACTATTGTTCACAGACAATGTTGCATAAGTATTTTCATTGTTAAAGTGTTTTCTTCAAGCGCCTTTTTTTTACAAGTATTTTTTTGTTACAAAATTCTAGCATGCTACTCTTGTGATCTAAATTTTCTTCTTGAGAGAATATAAAATTTATTGAGCTAAAAATTGTGAAAGAAAATTTTCACTTAGCAAAATTTTGCTGTGTTTTCTTTTTCCTTTGTAAAAGAAACTTTACAGTTTTTCTAAGTTTCATGTTGTGGGTCAAGTTTGTGTTCGTACGCGTACCTGACGTTACATGTCACAAACCAACTCATAAAAAACCCTAAAAAATATTCTCTGAAAAACCGTTTATATACCTATCCTATTGAGTTGAGTTATCTCACTCTAGGTTATTTTTCTCATATCAAGAATGCCGTATCCTTCTCGCACTTGTGATTTTACGAAAGGGTTTCTTGATAAAGGTATGGGTTACGGTTCCAAGGGAAGAAGAAAAGAACACTGGTAGAAGATGACTTTGTCGAATCTCAAAACTCTAAGGACTATTCTGATGTCTCATGCTATTATGCATATACCCGTCAAGATGTAGAGCATGATGAGATGGTTTCTGCTGAAGTTGTTCATGATTTTCTTAAATACTTTGAGGAAGCAAAAATACAGCTAGTTGATACTATGAAAGGTCTCGATGTGTTAGGAACTGATTTGAAAACGGTTAACTCTGACCTTGTTCTCAAGAAGACGCATGTTAAAGATCTTCTCAATGAGGATATCTTCTCCGAAGTAGCAGTAGATGTTGAAAAAACGGGGGTACAACAACCACACCCAATATTTCGCTTAGCAATCTGTATTCCTCGTTCTGAGTCTTTCCTCGTATTCTGCCAATACCAGGTCAGTGACAGATTTCTAGACTTTTCTAGGCATCAGATTATGGAGAGTATGTGTGCTTGTAATCCATCCGATCGGGCTTTACATAAACCAAATGAAAACTACCCTTGTCATGGTAATGCTTTCATCCCCATTTTTTGTCATGTTGGCTTTGAAATTGCCATATGGTTTATTTATGTGAAATCTACTGTATTTTATCAGTTTCTAATCCCCTTTCCTCGCAAATTTAAACACTGAAAATTCCCTCTCTTTTTTTTTTATCATGTTGCTTATATTTAAGGTAAAGGCTGCGGGACATCTGTAATGACCATGATCCTAAAATGTAATGTAGCTTTAACTTTCGCTGACACTCGAAGTTTCTATTCCGAACAAGATGGCAGTATTCGTAAGTTTTATAAATATGAAGACAAATATGGAAACGAAATAATAGACGATAAGATTTTAAAGCTCGGGGAGAAGTATGTCATGGCTATAGCTGGTTTCACCGAATGGGGCGAAAAATTACATGAATTAATGTCTGTTGATGTAAAACCAAACTCTTCGATCTCAGAAATTGAGGACATTGCTTTAGAATGTATGCACGCTATCCCACAGAGTATTTCCAATGTATGTCGCTCTACGGCCCTTATCACATGTTTCGATAATGTAAATGGCACTCCTGTACCTATGATTTTGGTTTGTGATAGTAATGACAAAACAGTAGAACGCTGCGATGATTATGCTTTCAGCGGTTCGTGCAATGCTTCTAGTGAAGAATTTCTTTATGATAACTATAATGATGGTAATCTCACAAAGCGAGATGCAAAGGCAATTGGGAGGGATTGCTTGTGTTTAGCTTTCGGAACGGCTAAAACCGATCAAATAGGAAGGCGAATGGTGGATGAGCCACGTGTGGGAGGTTCCGGTAGATGTAAGTTTTTTTCTTTTTTCTTTTTTTCTTTTGCTTGCATTAATTTGATATACAATTAATTTCTTTCCTTTTCCCCAACTTTAGCTGCTTATGTGACATGGAGGAAGAGAAAGTTTGAAGATTTAGGAAGGATTGAGAATAAGTTTCTGTTCAACAAAACTGCACATCTCTTGCTGTAAGACATTTAAAATGCCTCGTGAAGCATGGTGGGGTGTCAGAGGGCGTTTGTGGATGAAAGCAATCACAATTGCAGAATATATGGAATGTGATTTGTAGCCTTGAGGAACTGAGACTGTCTCAATCAATTTATCTAGGGAATTTGATGTTGTCGTCGCGTGTTAGCCTATCTTGGGGGTGTGACACTGTGCACTGTTGAGATACATAACTTTTAGCTGTCAATGGTCTGTTATGTAAGATTATTACACGACAGTTCTGCTTTTACATATTGTTGGGACTTGAATGCTCAATAACCATCTATGTTTGTTCTGTCACCAAGCACTAAGCTTTTGTGGGTTCTTCTGGTTTGTTTGCTTGGTACGGCTTACTTTATGTTTCAGCAGCACTAGTAAGTATTGGGTAATTTAGGAGTCGACTTCGTTTAATTCTGAGCAAGAGTTCTACTTTCTTATAACTTACCCATTTCGTCTGAACGATCATGAAGTGTATGTATTGTGACTAGAGCGCGTCTTTGCAGTTTCTAAATATCATCCAGGTATATTGCCCATTCATCTCATTTGTTAAGGAAAATACAGTATACTGATCTAAAATCTTCAATTTAAATTCTTACCATCTGATCCACTAGTGTTACTGTATTGTTTTGAGATAAACACAAATAACAGGGTCTAAATTCTCTCATGATGTCTTTATTTGCTAGAGTTTCCGCTGATCTTTCGAGTACTCAAACCTGAGAAAATCCTTCTGTTCTGAATATAATAAGTTTTTAAACTTTGAAACACTGAGCACCCAGGTGAAACTGACTAAGTACATTTTTACTTTAAATGATGTCCTCTCAGGCTGCATCTAAATTTGCTTAACCTCCTGGAACTCATCTATGCAATACCTTACACCTCACTTTTGGTCAGATCAATATCTTTATTTTCTGATGAGTTTGAGAAAGGCAGTAATCATCCCATCATATTATGTGGTTTCAGCTTGAAACACACCTATTTTCGAGTGCCCAATGCTCCATTCTTATTGGGAATCTCATCATATATATAGTTGCAAGGAGTACTCAAGGTTCAGCTAGGTGTATTAGACACGGCAGAGACATTCATGGAGTAGAAACAAGAAGAGATAAGATTTGTTGTTCCAGCTAGTACTATCGCTATTTGCTCCAATATTGCAAGTTTATTTAGAACTTTTAGACAAAAGTATATATACAGTTCCATTGGAAGCAAAAAGTCCTCTTAGCTTCGCTTCGGTTGGCCAATTTATGAGCTCATATGGGCACGTTTTCTTCAGAAGATTCTGAAAAATTATGGGAAACCTTTCCATATCGTGCTTGTTATACCATTGCTGGGTAGGTAATTGGTTGCTGGTGGTATTTAAACAAAAAACAATCCTGCTAATTCATCGGTGTGGGACTACAAAATTTAAGAGATACGAATCTTAGGATAATTGCAAGATGGCGCCGTCATCGAAGTTTGTCTGGTGAAAATCCAGCTTCTGTGCAAAAGAAAACATGATAATACATACTGATTCTGAACAAAAACAAGTTACAGAACCTAAACATTCTCCTGCAACGCCTGTAAGTAAACTAAAGCTGTAATATTCACATTTATATGGAGTTCGTCTTTTGATTGCTTATTTGGGCATCGGGAAACGCTTGAGGAGAAACATCAACCTCAAATCAACCCGAAGTTCCACTTAAAATACGTACACGTCTTTAATTCATTGTAAAATGCGGCATTCTTAATTGCAGCATTCTTGACAAATCGAAGCAAGATATTCATTGCCTGCATTTGAACTCCATGGTATTGTTACTGATGTACAAACTGCATTAACAAAAAGAAAAAGAAATTACAGGGAAGGAAATACCTAAGCGCATCAACAAAGGGCACAAGGGCCACCAAAACAAACAGCCTCAACAAAGGCAACAAAAAGACCTTAAATACTGAAAGGCAAACAAAGAGTCTGGCAAATGAATCATTGGGTGGTCTAATAATTCTGCACGCCGCTTGAATTTAACTTCTAGAGGGAATAACTCAATCAGATAATAATTCTGAGAGGTACTGCATTTGGGCTCAATGTTGCTAACAAAGCAAAAATGTACTCAAAACGCATATAGGTAAGCACAAAGCTGTCCATTCTTTCGCCTTTTACTACAGAAAACCGAGTGCATGCCGTTTATAAGCGGCATACAAAGAATACCGTGTGCATGCCGTTTATAAGCGGCATACGCCTATATGTTGAGGGTTTCTCTTTTCTAAGAGGAAACCCAACAACTCTCAAACCCAACCTTTCCGATCTGCATCTCAAAATGATGCTTGTTTCAAGTGGAATATCACGACAAATTGATTGTAATACGTTTGGAAGAGGCTATAAAAATGTAGCTATTTACTAAAACTGAAATTGTGGGTGCAAAATACCGCACACCTATTGGTCATGCGTAATAATCATTTTATTACCAAGCGAAAATGAACGCATACAACACATTAGGGTGGCGAATCGGATGACGTCACCAAGTCACACTAAAAGCATGAAGAGCCATGCGGCAGTAAAGAGCACGTGCGGAAAACACCATTGTGAGCGTGCGTCATTGACGCGCGTCAGATCCGAAAATAGGAGCTTTATTAGCTGTCGTCCACTATGTAAACTCCTATAAAAGGAACCAACCACCATTGTAGAGAGAGAGATCGTTTTGGTGAGCTTAGATAAGATGTTTAGGAGAGAGAAAGTTATTTGTTTTTCAAGTTAGGGTTTTCTCATATCATCTTTGTATTTGTTCTAAGTTCTAAGTTTTAATAAAAGATTAAAGCAATTCATCATGGTTTCATAGATTATTTCATAGATTATCATAAGGGTGTGGTTGTAGGATTTCCTGCAACTACATTTTGGCGCTAGAATACAGCTCGGGAGAGTAAAAGGGATTGTCCCTGCCTGTGAAGATATTTTGAGCAATTTTTAAAATTTTATTCTTCCTGTCTTTAAAAGAGAGTTTTACTGATATGTTCACGGAGTTTTGAAAGTTTTTAGTCTTAAAATCTATTAAACAAAATCGAAGTTTTCATCTCAAGAGACCAATTTTGTTGATAACCTTTCTCAGATTTTTGAAGAATACCCTCTACTTTACCAAAAGAAGATATTATTTCAGGAACAAAAGATGGTGAGGCAAGCAACTGCAGGAGAGAACGTGACACCAATTAGGAGGAGCAGGAGAATCGCAGGACGAAGAAGAGGCGAAATCGCTGAATCATCAAGGATGGGCGAAAGAAACAACCAACAAAGACAAGTTAGATCCCGGATTCAGCAGGTGCAAGAGGAAAACAACAGCAGGAATTATGATGAGGAAAGTGTTCATACAATAGATACAGATACCGCAGAGGAAGAAGGGCAAAGAACCGTGGAAGAAGGACCAGTGGGAGATAATGAAGATGACATGACAAAAGAACAACTCAAGCAAAGAATAGCTGAAGAAAGAAGAAGAGAATAAGAGGCTCGCGCGAACTTGACACAGCAGAATGATGAGTTGAGAGAAGAAAACTACATGTTACAAGAGCGGAGGTCAAGGACCACATCAAGATCAAGAACAAGCGGGAGCACATCCAGGCGAAGTAGATCTGACGAAGAAATGACGCACATGAACAGCTGTTAAATAACAATTTTATTGAGCATTTCCATGTTGGCGATAACATGCAGGAGGAGCGCGGTCATTAACTTATAGATAAATAATATATACAATTAAAAAAACGGGTAGCTAGCTAAGCTGGTCATCCCCGTTCCTTAAAGGTTTCATGTGCTTCAGGAGGTCCCAGGTTCGAGTACCCGGTGGCGCAATATTGCACAATTTGACATCGAAGGTAGAGTTAGCTTGTCCCCCTTACGACATACAGTATAACTTCTATAAAATAATAGAATTGGGACCAAAAAAAAATATTATTTTAAAGAGATATTATATTATCGATAAAATAACAAATTATTATTTTATAATTTTTTTGGTCATAAGCAACAATTACATAAGTAAATTAAGAATCATACAACGCCTTGGTGGGCAGCCAAGCAACAAGCTGGGCTCCAACACCTTTTTGAATAGCAACACCTAGTTTATGAAAAATAAACCTACTAAAACCACTACTGGCATCATTACTAACTAGATAGTTTTTTAGGCGCTTAAATAATATTTTATTATTTTAAAAATAATTTTAAAATATCGACTAGTTTAAATAAAATAATACTTGTAGGTTAAATAAAATATCGACTAGTTTTGTAAAAGTATTATATTATTAACTAATTGCAATGAAAATACAAGTATTCCAAGTATTAATCACACTTCAATACTACTTCTTGTTGCAGTACAATAACGTAGCTCCGGGTACTTTGACCCTACTATGAACTATTGGGGATGAGATATAACTTGATTTGAATTTTAAAGGAGAAAAATACAATACAATATAACTTCTTTAAAGTAATACTCGATAATATAATATTCTCGTTAAAATAATAAAATTTCCTGGTCCCGACTCGGGCCTTTAGTGCTAAAATAATAAATTCGATAAAATTATAAAATAATACATTTCAAAAGTTTTCCTTAATGATTATTAGCTCCCAAATAATATATAAAATAATAATGTTATTAGAAAAATAAAAAATCAATTTCATACATTTTAAACTTTCCAAAAATATGATTTAATATTGGTTTCTTTTTCTTTAAAACTCAAATCAAGTTGTAGTTTATCCCTAATAATTCGTAATCCAATCAAAGTACCCGGGGCCACGTTATTATACTGCAACAAGAAGTAATTTTGAAGTGTCATTAATACTTGGAGTGCATGTATTTGTATTGCAATTAGTCAATAATACAATACTTTTACAAAATTAGTTGATATTTTACTTAACCTACAAGTATTATTCAACCTCCAAGCTGGTGCCCCGGGTATGGTGCCCTTTATCCCTTCCCTATCCCTCAAATGTAAGGAAGGGATATGGCTCAAAAGGCATCCTCACTATGGTCTGTTTTCATCCCTTCCCTACTCTGCATGTGAATAGTGCCAAACGGAAACTCGGTTCCGTTTTTCTTGTTTTTTCCCAAAAAAAATAAATCCACAAGTTAGGATAAATATTTATTATGGGTAAAAAAAGTTTGAAGAGAAAAAAATGGAGATAAAATTGGAAATAAATAGTTTTAGTGGAAATGAAAGAGTTTAAAATGAAAACCAAGAGTAAAAATAAAATTACACAGTAACTTGGTTTCCGTAAAGTAGATTTTTACACGGAAACTGAGTTTTTGTGTCATTTCCCTTCCCTACAAGGGAATCAGATGTGTTCCACTTTGAGTAGTAGGGAAGAAATATCCCTACACAAATAGAGATATGGGAGATCATAGTAGTTGCCAAATTAGATTTTTCCCTCCATACGAGAGATAGGAAGGAAAATATGGAATTATAGTGCTTGGCCTAAGAGTTCAGGTCAGGACCAAAAAATTTAATTATTTTAACGAGAAATAATTAATTCATCTTAACTGAAAAGAATCATTACACATAAAATTGGATGAGAATCTCACACCCCGCTCAGCTCCAACACCCTTTTAACGAAAATAATTACTTTAAAAACGTTATACTGTACGACTCAAAACAAAATAGTTTAATAATATGTCTCAAAATTGACATGGTGTAGTGGTAGTAGTTTAATAATAGTAAAACAGGGCACCTTATTTAATGTAAGCTGTTGTAAGGGCTGATGGTTCCATTGGAGAAACTAACTCATGATAATAATGTTCACCTAATTGGTTAGGGGTATCCTAGTGTCATGTTAAAAGTCTAGATTACGCATCCATCTTTAAAGGACTAAATTACCCTCACCCCATCCCTTAAAAAGGGTAAATTACCCTACAGTGTATATAAACCTAATCAATAATAAATAAATAAATAAATAATCAGTTGTTCTTTTTAATTTTTCTCTTCTCCTTCAGTTTTAAATCTCAATTAATTTTCTTTTCAAACCCTTAAACCACTGGATATATTAACCAGCATGAGTTATGTAAGGTAGGAGTTGTTTTTTTGTGTTCGAATTAGGTTAGATGCATTCAAATTTAAGTTAAATTAGGGTTGCATTTGGGGTTACGGCTGGTTATTCAATTACTAAGCGTAAACTCAATTTTTGAAGGTGTTACGGTTGGTGATTGAAGAACTACCAACCGTAAATCTTAAAAAACTATTAGAAATATTCAGTTACGGTTCATTTTGTAACCGTAAAATTATTTACGGTTGGTTTCAATTTTAACAGTACCATCCTAAGCAAAATAATTTAAGTTTTTGAGTTTGATTACGGTTGGCTTTGACTTAAACGTTATCAACCGTAAATAGTTACGGTTGGGTACTAGCAACAGACAAACAAACCGTAACTTACGGCCGGCTTTGACTTAAATGGTATCAACCGTACTCAGTTACGGTTGAATACTAGCCATCAAAAAATGAACCGTAACTTATTTAAGGTTCGTCTCGCAGGACAACAATCCAACCGTAACTGGTTTGTGATTGGGTTTTCCCAATTTTAACCAGTTACGTTTGGATGTTCTTCAGATACTAATCGTAGTGGTTGGCTTCTATGGCTAATTGCAACCGTAAATGACCCCTACGGTTGGCTTCTATGGTTAATTCCAGCCGTAAATTGCCCTGAAATGGACATTTGAGCTAAGAGATCAACCATGGTAGGATCTCCATGGTGGGGTATCTGTAAAATATGGCTTCTCTATCATATGGAGATTCATCCACCTCCAATTTGCTACTGAAATCACTCATTTTGGTTGAGTAAATCAAAATCTAGGTTTTTGAAATATATATCAAAAAAATATATTTTTGTCTCTCCACCAAAATTTACTCTTAATCTGATTTAATTTTTTACTAAGTATAAAAAAAAGTTCATTAATCCAATGATTAGCTAGCTAATCAACAACCTAAAAACTCAATATCATCCCTCACTCCATAATAAAAGTAGCACTGGTGGAGCTTACCCTCTCTCTAATTGGCTGGTGAGCATAACCTCGCGCTCTCATTGGCTAATTGAGAAACCATTGGTATTCGTCAGATGAAATTTCGTTAGATATGGTGCATTGATCTAACAATGTGCGGTGTAGATTGGGTGGATTGTTGGGACACACGCGACGGACGACCCTCATTATTTAGAAAAATTGTTATATTAATTCGTGTATTTATTGTGAAAATCTAGAAAATAAAGAAAACTACTATATTAATTTCGGACATTTATGATTAAAAAAAATAAAAATCAATTCAACATATTTATAGAATAAAATAAAATAATTTATATTTTTTGAATCTTTTATAATTTCATATATTTATTATAGAAAATCCAGAAAATAAAGAAAACAATCATATTAATTTCGAGCATTTATGACTAAAAAAATAAAAAATAAAAAATAAACCCAAAATATTTATAGAATAATAAAAAAAAATTATATTTTTTGAATCTTCTATAAGAAAAAAAAAAATCTAGGAATGACTATATTAATTTTTAGTATTAATGATAAACATCTAAAAAACCTAAAAAACTGCTATATTAATTTAGGATATATATGATTAAAATAAAAAAGACAGTAAATTCAATATATTTATGGAATAAAATAATAAGATTTGTATCTTTTATAATTTCATGTATTTATTATAAAACATCCAGAAAATAAAAAAAACTACGATATTAATTTCGGACATTTATGACTAAAATAAAAAAAATCAATTCAACATATTTATGGAATAATAAATAAGATTTATATTTTTTAAATCTTTTACAAGTAAAAAAAAATCTATAAATGACCATATTAATTTGTAGTATTAATGATAAACATCTAAAAAATCTAGAAAACTACTATATTAATTTCACGTATTGATTATAAAAATCCAGAAAAAAAAAACCCATACTAATTTAGAATATTAATGATAATAATCCAAAAAAATAAAAATAATACTATATTAACTTCGGACATTTATGATAAAAATCCAAAAAATCCAAACATATCTATAAATCTGATATAGAAAACAATTTTAAAGATTTTATCCATTTCAATTGGGTAATAAAATATTTAAATTAATATTAATATGGTCTTAAAAATGGTATGCCTTTAATATACACACGATTATTTGAGGGAAAAAATAACAATACACAGTTAATTTTTGTAATAATACTACTATCAATTTGTTGTTACTATTATTATTTAAAATCTTTTAATTAATACTAATATATTGTTAATAAATTATAAAAATAATTTGCCAAATTTTTTTCCTTTAAGATATTGATTGATATTGTTTCGTAATAAAAGTAATTTCTTATCGAAATTTAGTTTTTGTGACTGAATATAAATAATTCAAGCGAAAGCCAAACCTCATTGTTTGCACATTATTTTTCTTTTCGGGTTTTTTTTTCTTCATTTTTTCCGATTACAATCTAGGATTTGTTGTCTAATTTATTTTTATTGTTTGTTTTGCATGTAATCAACAGGTTGCGGTGATGGGAGGTCAATATTAATCTTTTACTGGTGGTATGTTTCTCACCCATTTTCAATATAGTCCATGATGTTTATGGGTTTGATCTTTCCAGAAAAATCAAAATATTTAGTTTGGAAATGTGGTTTAGGAAGTCGACATCTCATCAAAAGTGTCTGTTTGAAAAGGTTAAGTACCAATTTCTATTTAGGTCTCAATTCGGTTTCTGCTAAGGTTATAGTTTGTTTGTTGACTATGTCTGTGTTTCAAGTGCGATAGCAATTCCAGAATAATTTCATTAGAATGGGGTAAGCATGATTATTTGTGGGTATATTTTTCACATAGAAATTGTTGTTGGCTATTTTTTGCGAGTTTGAGGAGATGCCTACAAACAATTATGCTGAGAGCAGGTAACTGATATGGTGAAGTAATTTTTATTAAAATTTGTGGAGGAAAATGGTGGTGTACAGTAGTGGGGTTTAGCTTATGAAGATGCGATGTAAGGTTGTTTATTTTGTTTTCTTCATTTTCTGTTTTATTATGATGATTTTCTCAAAATAAAATACGTATAGCAAAAGTAGGCGTTTAATCGTCTTGTTGTTATTTTTTTGTAATATTGTTCACGGTATGATATTTTGATTTCACACAAATGTTTAGTTCATTAAGATTATTTGTTCATAATGGTTACTGCAGTTCACGTGTTCATGATCTAAAAATGATAAATTTTTGGAATGAGGGACACACCTATTCATTATAATGGTAGTTGTAATTTCTTTAAAATTAGTAATTTCCAATGACGCCTATTATATTTATGGAAAGATTTTTTTTTTGAAGCATTTATTGAAAGATGCATACATATTAATGACGTAATCTTTTTCAACAGTTGTAATTATATATGGAAATAAAATTTTAAATTAGTGTTTATAAAATTCAAAATATCTAAAAAACCTTAAGGCAAAAAATTCTTTAAACGTCTACTTATGGTAAGAGAATCACAAACAGCTAGCTTAAATATTTAATATGGTAAAACAAATTCTTTTCCTTACCCTGTATTTTTGAATTTTTCTACTACTTTGTTATATTTTGTTGCCATACAAAACAATTTAATTCCATTTCATTTCTCAATTCTCATTGTTTTCTTTGCAGCCGAGTCTCAAAGGTCTATATTAAGG
>JAJJMB010017545.1:2587854-2665517 GCA_023531105.1 Papaver atlanticum | reverse complement strand
GAAATCGCTAGGCTTATTGGTATTGTTATTCATTGCAAATCTATTTTGAATTACCAATATGTGTGTTTAGTATAACCGCTCATAAACTTGTTTATGTATCTTGGTAAAACTATTCACAAGGCCTGACTTATGTATTGCTATGACTTTTATTAGTGAAACCGATCTTAAGTAATCACTCAAGATGGTATGATCGATACCTTGTAAATAACAACTTTTATCTAGTCATTGGGGAACTGATCCTAGTAAGAGGTGCAACAAATTTATAAGAGGGGAATCGATCCTTGTAAGAGGTGCAACACGTTTTTAGTAGATGGGGGAACCGATCCTATGAACATGTACAACAAGTTTGTAGTTTTGGGGGAACCGATCCTATGGACATGTGCAACCGAATACAAGTAGTTACCATAAGTTGTGGGGAACCGATCCTAGTACCGAGTCAACCGAATTTTGGTAACTAGTGTGACTATGCACAATACTCACATGGAGGTAGAACCAAAAATTTGTTTGGTAGAACCGTGAAACCCATGATTGTTGATTTGATAGGATAATCAATCACATAGTTCTTGGAATTCAGACGAACCAATTCTAAACTTGTTTGGAAGTGTGGAAAATCGTTTCCAAGATTGTAAGTATGAAAAAAGAATTGCAAAGTAAAGATGTCGACATACTTTGAACATGTGCAGTAACTCTTATCATTAATTGTTCAAAGATATTCCTTAATAGATAAAGGAAAAATCTCAGGATCGAAATAAATTGAGAATCTTTTATTTAAGGTTTCTTAGTTTTTATATGCTATTTATTTTCCAACAAATAAATACATATCTTTAGAAAATAATAATTAGTAATGTGCATTTACTGATTACAGATTTTTCTATTGGATTTTGGTCAATATTTGGACAAAGCATTTCCAGGAATTATGAAAACCGATTTTGTGTTTATTGCATATCTTTGAGAATATTCGGTTTTAGAAATTCCTTGGTGTCCAAACTTCCTTGTCTATAAATATTGAAATTTGCATTTCGAGCAAACTAATCCTCAGAGCCAGCAAAACTACCTAGTTGTGTTGTTACTGGTGGAGCCGCCTATTCGGAGAGGAAAGTAACCTAATTAGGCGAAATCTCTTATGGCCGCTCAGTTTAAAGACTTCTTTGGGATTGAGAAGCTCTATTAGTACCGCTGGTGTGAAACTAGATAATTATGGTTTATTATTAGTTTTTGATTGATTTGATTGACTAACGGTTGTTGAACTTTGATTGCACCTAGTTTGTTTATGCTTGAGAATCTTCTCTTCTGATATAAGATTCACTCAAACTAGATCGAAGTTTCGACGGGGATATTTAGACTGTTTGTAGTTCTAAAGAAGTCTTGTGATAATCCAACATTAACAGACTCCGTTCTGTGTGTGATTGATCACAAGAAATTCAAGTTGATTATGTGCAGGTGCTAATTAAAGATTAAGGAAGATTTGAAGACAAGAAGACTTTTTGGGTTCATAATCTTTGGTGTGCACAATACTTGTTTCGGCTGGAAAGGGATCCAACTATAATCGGCTTATCTTTGTGATAGATTGGATTGATTAGTTGAGTAGATCGGCATCAATACACTTCTTTGTGATTAATAGTATTGATTGCATAATCTAACAATTACTTCGGTAGTTGTTGAGAGATTGATCTAAGGACCCGACAAAGGAGTTTATTGGTTAAACGGAAAAGCCTTTGTCAAAGTCATATCACGTTGGTTGAAAAGAGTTGTTACCAAACAGATTTGTTGTTCCTTTACTGTTTGGAATACGAACCAAAGGAATTGTTCCAAGCACGTGACTTATTACAAGTTGGAGGCGTGGGAATACTGAAGGAACTAGGTGAACTATAGGTTTAGTTGCTTGGTCTCAACTATAAGAAGTTGGTTTTATTTTGTATAGCGGCTTAATTCTGAGAGTATTCAATTCTAAACTAGGTCCCGGGGTTTTTCTGCATTTGCGGTTTCCTCGTTAACAAAATCTTGTTGTGTCTTTTACTTTTCTATTTCCGCAATTATAATTGTTTTATTATAATTAGAAGTAAAATACACAAACGTTAATTCCTATTTTACTTGATAGACAATCCCTAGAGTTTGGTTAAGTCCGAACCTATTATCAAGTAAACATACTTCGTTGTTGTATTGTCTCGATCTTGTATCCATAGACGATCACACGAAGTGTGAACCAATTAGTTGTATTGTCTCGACTCAGTCCATAGACAATAACTTTCGGAAAATGACTTATAGGTGGAAAAGTTTTAGATTGAGGTATATTTGGGTACCCTCGTCTTTTCAACATGATCCTTGGACGAGAATGGCTACATGCTGAGAAGATCATCGCCGACAAAGATTCATCTTATCTCCCTGATAAGGGAATCCCTAGTCCTGAGACTTTGATCGATAATCCGTCTGCAAATCGCCTAGAAGAATTTTTGAATCTAACAGCAATGAAAGAATTCCAGAATCTGATGATGATGAAACAAGAAATCGGAGAAAATGCAACGTCCTATGTCAAGAGATCTCGTGCTCAGGCAAGTCTCATCCCACCTGAATCTCTTTTATTGAGTTATCCGTATACCCTAATAGATGAACTCAACCATGCTAGTAAAAGAACCACTGCTATTACGGGGTGTTATGACTGGGTAACTTCTCCCTTGCAATACTACATCAAGTGGGTGATTCAGATCTATCAGCAATATGTTGGGACTTCCACTGCTGATGTGATCCCCAAATACGATGAAGAACATCTAGGGTTTCTCTTTCTGACATTGCAAGAATGTCCTCATGTTCCTCATAAAAGTCACGAAGAATTTCCAGCTCATGACTGGAATAAGGGTCTTGGTACAAAGATGAAGGAGAAGATAAATCAACATAATATATTCAAGGCTAGGCCAATCAAACCTAATTCCTTTCATGTTGGGAATTTGGTACTCAAAGCAACAAAGCGTAACTATCGCTTTATGACCGATTCTGATTGGGAAGGTCCGTTCATGATTGCCAAATCCACTGTCGGTGGGTACTACAAGTTGGTTGTCGCGGATGGCAAGGTAGTAGAAGCAGCAATCTATGAGAAACGGCTTAAGGCGTTCAATGCTTGAGGCATTCTGAGCTAAGAGATCAATAAGTTTAATGTTTGGAACATCTAGTATTTTCTTATTTCGTTTGTATTTTCAATTCCTCAAAATGGATACAGTACTTGCAACCAGTAATTGAATTTTCTTTCAGTTAACAATTCTGATTCGCTATTTTATCAAATCATAAGAAAATCCTCGTAAAAATCAAAATCCAATCATCACCTATCCAGAATAATCAGGAAACCAAAACCTAGTACCAAATAAAACCTCACATCTCTCAAGTTCAAAACTAAAATTCATAAGAAATTAAAACTAAAGGAAATTGGGGAAATATGGATGCTTCTCCTTCAACAGAATCGCCTCCATGTCCCGCAAAGCATTCTTCTCACGCTCCAGTTCTGCAGACAGCCTTGGGATCTCTTCTTTCGTTTTCTCAACAGGATCATAGGAAGGGGCCTTATTCTCAGTTTGAGCCTTCTTGACAAGTTCTACTCCTTGGCGAAGCCACCTGACGTTGAGGCCATGCTCCTCAGCAGCTTTCAGGTTGAACTCTTAATCAAAGAGTACACCTGCGGTAATGGAACCTTTCGGTTTGGTACGTATGTCCTTAACAATACATAATATTGCCTCTACTCGTATGATCCAGAAATAAGCATGCTCAGGTTCCTTAGTAATAGCAATGTGGCCATATGTCTTCCATATCTCTTGGTATAAATTGGCATACCCAGTAGGAATGCTAAATCCTCTAACTAATTCATGATGTTCGAGCAGCTCACTGAATGGGGGATCAAAAAGAACACCTGCATGTGGATACTCATGTGGAGCATTACCCATTGGAACATATTCTTCGGTTACTGGAACAACATATGCTTGGGATTCCGTCTCCATAGCATCATAAGTGGCATAGACATGAGCTTATGATACAGAAAGAGTCTCGTTGCTAACCCGGTTCACGACAATATCCTCAGTGACTCTGTTTTCTTTGATTCCATTATTCTGCACCTGGTATGACAATTTACGAGTAAAGATACTTCGAGTGAGAAATTTAAGATTCAAGCATAAAATCCAGAACATAAGTGAGTTAAATATATTCACTCTTCGGGAGAATCTGAAAATACGAGGGTACACAAATATACCACAATCTTAAACTTTTCCACCTATAAGTCCTCTTACCGAAAGTAATTGTCTATGGACTGAGTCGAGACAATACAAAGAATCGGTATTCACACTTTGTGTGATTGTCTATGGATACGAGACCGAGACAATACAACAATCAAAGTGTGATTACTTGATAATAGGTTCGGACTTAACCAAACTCTATAGGATCACTATCAAGTAATACGGAGTTAACGTTTGTGTAATTTACTTTAAATTATAGTAACAACAATTATAATTGCAGAAAATAAAAGTAAATGACACAGCAAGATTTTGTTAACAAGGAAACCGCCAATGAAGAAAAACCCCGGGACCTAGTCCAGAATTGAATACTCTCAGAATTAAGCCGTTATACAAAATCAAACCAACTTCGTATAGTTGAGACCAAGCAACTAAACCTATTGTTCACCTAATTTCTTCAGTATCCCTGCGCTTCCGACATTCAATAAGTGCACACACTAGAACAATTCCTTTGGTTCGTATTCCAAACAGTAAAGGAACAACAAATCTGTTTGGTAACAACTCTATTCAATCTCAGTAATATTAGTTAGACAAAGGCCCTTTTATTTAATCCAATAAACTCCTTTGTCAGGTTTAGATCAATCTATCCAAGCAATACCAAAGTAGCATAGTTTAGATTTTCTAATCAATAATAGGATCTACCAAGATACTAAATACCGATGCCGATCTACGAAACTAATCAATCAAATCTATCAAAGATAAACCGATTATAGTTGGATCCTAGACGATCAGGTTTTGTGTACACCAAAGATTATGAAACCAATAAAAAAACTTCTTTGTCTTCAAATCTTCTTAAATATTTAATAAACACCTGCACACCACAACTTGAATCTCTTGTGATCAATCACACACAGAACGGGAGTCTGTTAACAATGGATTATCATAAGATGTCTTTAGATCTACAAACAGTTCTAAAGATCCCGTCGACACTTCGATCTAGTTTGAGTGAATCTTATATCAGAAGAGAAGATTCTCAAGAATAAACAAACTAGGTGTAATCAAAGTTTAACAACCGTTAGTCAATGAAATCAAATCAAAAACTAATAATACTGCAATTATCTAGTTTCCCACCAACGGTACTCGTAGAGCTTCTTGATCCCACAGAAGTCTTTAAACGAGCGGTCGTAAGTGATTTCGCCTAATTAGGGTACTTTTCTCTCCGAATAGACGGCTCCACCAGTAACAACACAACAAGCTAGTTTTGCTGGCTCTTAGGATAGTTTGGTCGAAATGCAAACTTGGGTATTTATAGACCAAGGAAGTTTGGACACCAAGGAATTTCCAAAACCGAATATTCTCAAGATATGCAATATATTTCCAAATCGGTTTTCATAATTCCTAGAAATGCTCTGTCCAAAAATAACCGAAATCCTACTCGAAAATCTCCAATTAGTAAATGCACATTACCAATTTTTATTTTCCAGAGATATGCATTTTAATTGCTGGTAATTAAAAGCATATAAAATTAACGACCTTAACTAAAAGATTCTTAACTTATTTCGGTCCGGGATCTCCTTGAGTTATTAAGGAATATCTTTGAACAATAAAAGATAAGAGTTACTGAACATGTTCAAAGTATGTCGACATCTTATTTCTTTGTAAATCCTTTTTCATATTTACAATCTTGGAACCGATTATACCACACTTCAAAACAAGTTTAGAACTGCTTCATCTGATTTCCAAGAACTATGTGATTGATCAAATATCAATAAACTAATCATGGGTTTACGGTTCTACCAAACACAAGGATCTGTTCTACCTGAATATGGTTACTGGGACCGGTTACATCAGTTACCAGGATCGGTTACATCAATTACCAGGACCGGTTACCATATTCTCATGGTATTACTTGTGATCGGTCACACCAGTTACCAGGATCGGTTACACCAATTACCAGGACCGGTTACACCAATTACAAGGATCGATTACACACAATTTAGTTATCGGTCACACCAATTACTAAGATCGGTTACACCAATTACTAGGATCGGTCACACAATTACAAATATCGCTCATACCATCTTAGGTGATTACTTAGGATCGGTTACACAAATAAAAGTCATACTAATACATAAGTCAGGCATTGTGACTAGTTTTTCCAAGATACATAATAAGTTATGATAGGTTCTACTAACTCACACATATTGGTAATCCAAAGATATGCAATGAATAACAATACAATTAAGCCTACCGATTTCCCTTTCGATTCATAAAACAAGTTCATGAAACTACTTCCTTTAAACGAATGTAAACATTGTTTCCTAAGATGAAATCTTCACCCATACCCATACACATAATCATAATAACATTCATACGATTATGACGATGTCTTATACGAAGTTCAAAAGATAAGTATTATACTTCGTATTCTAATTCCTTAACACTATGTCTACTAGAGTATAATCATTCACAGCTTCACAGTTATGTTTTCAATATAGCACAACTTGAAAGATACGTTGGGAATGAAACAGTTAAAGTCAAAATATTACTAACCTCAAGAGGAAGGATGATGTCGTCGATGTAGCTTGTTACTTCTTCACATTCTTCAAGTCTTCGAGTAATACTTTTATGTCTCATTATCCTAATCTTTCTAGCCTAACCTATACGAATTTTTCTCTAGTTCATAATCAAGCGACTCTTTAATTGAGTTTTGATTCACTCAAATATGACAACCAAACTTGACATACCAACACTTGGTGGGTTCAACCGAGCTATGCTCTAACAATCTCCCCCTTTGTCAATTTTAGTTAAAAAAACTCTTACAATCATATGGACAAACAAATTACAAAAATTCATTATACATATTCTTGATTCCAAGTTTCAACGGCACAATACCCTGCATATATTCAATCCATAAAGTCCGTTGTTGACATTTAAATAACAAAGCTAATACTCCCCCTAAAGGTAAGATAGGTAGATTTTCAATCCGCACATCTTTGTTATTTCTCTTTTGTAGTCCAAATAACTACAATCATCATATGATATGTTTCTCCCCCTTAGTCAATGCTTTACTCTTTCGTTAGATATAACGTTTAAGCACAATTGTCCTTTCCTTAGTGATTACAAATCACTTGTTTACTCCATATATTTTCCCCCCTTTTTGTCACAAAATGACAAAGGTCCGAGAAAATACCAAAACCGAAAGGATCTTACAATCTAAAAGAATTGTACAACCTATAAGAGTTAAGCACGAAGGTTTCACATACCACTTTAGATAACCAATACCAAAACCGAAACTACAAGTAATTTAGTTTTAATATGTTATCAAGGAAATAATTGCCCGAAGCAATTTTCCCTAATAGTTTAACAAATTGACTAAGAAACCTAGTTCCCTTGCTAAACCGATTGCATAAATGCAATCGCTTATTTCGATAGGACCAAAATAAAGATAAGAATTAACTTTATTTTTCTTATCATGCACTAATTATTTAGAAAATAACTTAGACCTTTCACTTTATACAAGAAAAATACTAGGTTAGTTAACTAATATTTCTTGTCAAGGCATTCGATTAGACTTGCATAACCGAATACTTTACTTTTGATAAGTCTAACTAAGATCAGAATTAACTTAGTTTCTCTTATCCGGAATCGAATTGGACTAAACAAATGATCCTGTATTTTGTTAAGCTATAAACAATACATACAAACCAAATAAATTGACTTGCACAATTATTTTTCTTAACCGGAAGCAATTGAAACAAACGTAGAAATTAAAGCACCGCAATTGCACCGAATTTCGTTAATTCTAAAACAATTGATACCAAACAATAAAGAAAGATATCAAACCAGTTTTTCTTAACCGGAAACAATTGAATCACACACACACATACATCCATACACACATAATGGAATCAACATCAATTGTACCGAATTTTGTTAAGCAAAAGCAAAATATATATGCAATAAACTCAAGCTTTTCTTATACAGGAAAACGATTAACTAACAAATTCGTTACCTCAGATTCCGCATCCTCTTCTCCGCATCTTTCTGGGGAGGAATATCATTAAGCGCAAGTTCAAGTTAGAACTCTCTCCCATTGTGTTGTCATCTTCTCGTAAGAACAACAGAACAACAACAAAAACAACCTTTACCAAAGAAAGGTTGAATCGGTTTTAACTAATGCATAGCAAAAGTTGAAAACCTCGAAACACATATGCTTTTATGCTAAACCAAAAACGATTCAACATATTGTGACTTTTTCACATAGGAGTTTCAATCGGAACAGCTTATGATCCTTTGATAAAGCCTACCAACATGGTCTAGAACTTAATCCCGCTAAATCAAAAAGCCACACAAACCATAAGGGTTCTTACATATGAGATCGAATATTAAGGTTGTGAAAACCGAAATCAAACATCCCATAAACACAAATGCAATACACCATAAATATTAAACAGAGAATCAAGTATTGCAATTACCTCAATCTTGTAGTAAATTGAATTAAGAAACCAACGCAAAAAAAATGAGGTCATTCCGAGTTCGGACAAAGAAGTTATGGGCAAAACAGTTTTACACTCCTTCGTATGGACCAATCACACCAATCACTAGGACCGGTTATGGTGATTACTTGTGACCGGTCATACCAATCACCAAGACCGGTCATACCAATCACCAAGACCGGTTACAACATGAATCCATACACAAAACTGTTTTAGACATAATTTTTGCATACAATGTCTGAATTCAGTGATTTTTGGCTCGTTTTAACCTTAAAAACAAGAGATACACATATATGATCAATAGATATCAACATCATGAACTCAAAATTACCGTTTATATCAAAAGCTCAAATATAGATAGAGAAGGTATGAGTATAGAAGAAAAGAAATCTCCTAAAAGATGTTAATTAGTCATATAATAATCGAGAGGTCATGTGCTCAGTTTCATGTGCTTCCTCACCTTTCAAAAGTTTGAGCACCAAGGTGAGCATGAGCATTCCAACACAACTAGGTTGTGTTTATTTGAGCATTGTCTTCATCGTCACAAGGGACTAAGACAGAATCAACATTCTTGACCTCTTGCTTGGTTTGTTTTCTCTTGTTCCATCTCTTGTTTTTCTTCTTTGACTTGTGATGAAGAGTGTCATTATTACAACGTTCACTAGTACAAGAGATTTCAGACATGATGTCTCTCTTGGGTCTTTCAAGAGAACTCTTGTAATTATTGTCACCAACAATTAACAGCTGAGAGTCATTCTTGTGACTAACTTTTGGTCCTTTCTTGGCTATGGAGGACTTCGGGACCCATTTAGAGTTTGGTTTCGCAGGAGCATCTTTCTCCTTCATACCATAGGACGATTATCCTTTTGAATACTTTGCGAAACACCTTTTCTCCAATTTGGAACATCAGATCTTGTCTTAGCATTTACAAAGTCATTTCTCCTTTTATAATTGGGTCTTTTATGAGATGACCTTGTCGAGCGATAGGTAAAATTTGAACTATCATTATAATAATTCTTTTGCCTAAACTTGGGACAATAACGATCTGAGTTCTTTTGGGGAGCAAACTTAGCCAATTCGTTTGATACAAAAGAAAGTGCATCTTGCATCTTATGAACTTTGCATCCCCATTGCAAGTGTCCCTTATTACCACAATAATAACAATGCTTAACATACGAAGACTGAGTTTTAATGTTACCTTTTTGTGGATCCTCTTGCCTTGGAGATCGACGAGTTTTCTTATTCTTCTTATCTTTGTTCAATATTGTTGGTTTCTTGACATTAGCAGAAGTGCTCTCTTTGATTGCTGCTGGTTGAACACAATTCTTACGCTTAACATGCTTTTCTTCTTTACAAGAAATTGTATCATTTTTGTCATCATTGGAAGCCTCTGGTTGAGAAGAATTTGTAGCTTTAACAAATTTTATCTCATTTTTATCATTGGAAGCACTTGATTCCTTATATCCCAATCCTCGTGTATCACCGTGATATCTTCTTGCTTCTAACAATGAGGATAAGTTGTTTGTGCTATCATTTGACTTTTTCAAGTACAAATTTTCTTTTTCCAACGTCTTGATTTTGTCAAGAGTACCAGTCAGATCAGTCTCAAGGCGTTTTTCTCGTGAGAGATATGCACCTTCTTTCTCTTCAAAACTCTTTTGTTGAGAATTAAACCTTGCTTCAGATTCAACAAGTTTCTTTTTCGACAAAAAGAGATCTCTTCGAAGATTTTCACATTCTAATTTCTTAGAATTTAGCTCGTCTATACGATCTTTAAGAAGAGAGTCACTGAGGCGATAACCAATATAATATCCTTGAAAAACCTTCTTCAGTTTCTTGTTCTCACGACAAAGAGAAGTCATAAAACCAAGAAAATCCGAAGTTCTCAGTTTTTTATTTTTCAAAGGATACAGTAGTTTAGAGTATTCTGAGATATCCTCTTCTACTTCTCGTTCAAAATCTGAGTCATCATAATCGGAAATTTCATCCAACCCCTTTTGTAGACAAACTTTCCAGTTGTCATCAGTTTCTACATTATTAACAAGATTAACTTGTCTAGTGGAATCTCTCGAGTTGATTTCATGAAGGTCTTCAGATATTGATTCGTAGATGCTATCATCAAGTGTTAACTCAAAACTCTTGATACCTTGCTTTACGTTAACTGAATCATTATCAGGTTCTATAAAAACCATTTTTAGATTCCAGTCTTATAGGTTGGATCGCACCAAACACATATTGTAAGATCATTTAGTGTTTGCCTGCTCTGATACCAATTGAAAATACGAGGGTACCCAAATATACCACAATCTTAAATTTTTCCACCTATAAGTCCTCTTACCGAAAGTGATTGTCTATGGACTGAGTCGAGATAATAAAACAATTCGGTATTCACACTTTGTGTGATTGTCTATGGATACGAGATCGAGACAATACAACAATCAAAGTGTGATTACTTGATAATAGGTTCGGACTTAACCGAACTCTATAGGATCACTATCAAGTAATACAGAGTTAACGTTTGTGTAATTTACTTTAAATTATAATAACAACAATTATAATTGCAGAAAACAAAAGTAAATGACACAGCAAGAATTTGTTAACGAGGAAACCGCAAATGCAGAAAAACCCCGGGACCTAGTCCAAAATTGAATACTCTCATAATTAAGCCGCTATAAAAAATCAAACCAACTTCGTATAGTTGAGACCAAGCAACTAAACCTATAGTTCAACTAGTTTCTTAAGTATCCTCGCGCTTCCGACATTCAATAAGTGCATGCACTGGAACAATTACTTTGGTTCGTATTCCAAACAGTAAAGGAATAACAAATCTGTTCGGTAACAACTCTATTCAATCTCAGTGATATGAGTTAGACAAAGGCCCTTATGTTTAATCCAATAAACTCCTTTGTCGGGATTAGATCAATTTATCCAACAACTACCGAAGTAACAGAGTTTAGATTTTGCAATCAAATAGGATCTACCAAGATACTAAATACTGATGCCGATCTACGAAACTAATTAATCAAATCTATCAAAGATTAACCGATTATAGTTGGATCCCAGCCGATCAAGTTTTGTGTACACCAAAGATTATGAAACCAATAAGAAATCTTCTTTGTCTTCAAATCTTCTTAAATCTTCACTAAACACCTGCACACCACAACTTGAATCTCTTGTGATCAATCACACACAGAACGGAGTCTGTTAACAATGGATTATCACAAGATGTCTTTAGATCTACAAACAGTTCTAAAGATCCCATCGACACTTCGATCTAGTTTGAGTGAATCTTATATCAGAAGAGAAGATTCTCAAGAATAAACAAACTAGGTGTAATCAAAGTTCAACAACCGTTAGTCAATGAAATCAAATCAAAAACTAATAATACTGCAATTATCTAGTTTCCCACCAACGGTACTCGTAGAGCTTCTTGATCCCACTGGAGTCTTTAAACGAGCGGTCGTAAGAGATTTCGCCTAATTAGGGTACTTTCCTCTCCGAATAGACGGCTCCACCAGTAACAACACAACAAGGTAGTTTTGCTGGCTCTTAGGATAGTTTGGTCGAAATGCAAACTTTGGTATTTATAGACCAAAGAAGTTTGGAAACAAGGAATTTCCAAAACCGAATATTCTCAAGATATGCAATATATTTCCAAATCGGTTTTCATAATTCCTAGTAATGCTCTGTCCAAAAATAACCGAAATCCTACTAGAAAATCTCCAATTAGTAAATGCACATTACCAATTTTTATTTTCCAGAGATATGCATTTTAATTGCTGGTAATTAAAAGCATATAAAATTAACAACCTTAATTAAAAGATTCTCAACTTATTTCGGTCCGGGATCTCCTTGAGTTATTAAGGAATATCTTTGAACAATAAAAGATAAGAGTTACTGAACATGTTCAAAGTATGTCGACATCTTATTTCTTTGTAAATCCTTTTTCATATTTACAATCTTGGAACCGATTATACCACACTTCCAAACAAGTTTTGAACTGGTTCATCTGATTTCCAAGAACTATGTAATCGATCAAATATCAATACACTAATCATGGGTTTACGGTTCTACCAAACACAAGGATCGGTTCTACCTTAATATGGTTACCAGGATCGGTTACATCAGTTACCAGGATCGGTTACATCAATTACCAGGACCGGTTACCATATTCTCATGGTATTACTTGTGATCGGTCACACCAGTTACCAGGATCGGTTACACCAATTACCAGGACCGGTTATACCAATTACAAGGATCGATTACACACTCTTTTGTGATCGGTCACACTAATTACTAGGATCGGTTACACCAATTACTAGGATCGGTGACACCAATTAAAAATATCGATCATACCATCTTAGGTGATTACTTAGGATCGGTTACACTAATAAAAGTCATACCAAATATATAAGTCAGGTTGTGACTAGTTTTACCAAGATACATAACAAGTTATGATCGGTTCTACTAACTTACACATATTGGTAATCCAAAGATATGCAATGAATAACAATACCAATAAGCCTACCGATTTCCCTTTCGATTCATAAAACACGTTCATGAATGTACTTCCTTTAAAAGAATGTAAACATTGTTTCCTAGGACGAAATCTTCACCCATACCCATACACATAATCATAATAGCATTCATACGTTTATGTCGATGTCTTATATACGAAGTTCAAAAGATTAGCGTTATACTTCGTATTCTAATTCCTTAACACTATGTCTACTAGAGTATAATCATTCACACCTTCGCAGTTATGTTTTCAATATAGCGCGACTTGAAAGATACGTTGGGAATGAAACAGTTCAAGTCAAAATATTACTAACCTCAAGAGGAAGGATGATGTCATCGATGTAGCTTGTTACTTCTTCACATTCTTCAAGTCTTCGAGTAATACTTGTATGTCTCATTATCCTAATCTTTCTAGCCTAACCTATACGAAGTTGTCTCTAGTACATAATCAAGCGACTCTTTAATTGAGTTTTGATTCACTAAAATATGACAACAAAACTTGACATACCAATGCTTGGTGGGTTCAACCGAGCTATGCTCTAATAGAATCATTCAAAAGAGCAAGTTAATGGTCTAAAAGCGTGGAAACACATTTCCTAACAAAGCCATACTAAAGATGTTTTGCACTACCCTGCACAAAGTGATGAGCCGGAGGTAATTGGTAAAGAATTAAGACATGGGTCATATACCATTCTCTTTGTATGGGTGTTATTTATAACATACCAAAATTCAAGATCATTGGATGAACGAGCTAAGAACAGCGAATCAAACTTTAAGTACTATTACTGCTGGAAATTTTCTAAAATTCTCATGGAACTTTTCTGTTTTGCTGATTTGCTCCCCAAAACGAGCTCAAAACTTAAAAAGCTTCTCTAATATTTTTTGGTAAATTGTCTGAGCATGAAAAAGTTGAGGTAGAACGTCAAAAACGGACATCAGATGAGGATTTTATGGCGTTTTTACTATGACTATTATTCCTGAATTTTTCTGAAAACGAGTTGTGGAGGGATTCCTCATTCATTCATGGGTTTTCTACATAAAAGATGTGACTTACTTGAAGATCTTCTAAGTCCTTTGAAGCATTGGCATCATCATAGTTATTGGAATCACCATTCATTCCATTCGGTTCCGAATTGTGGTGATTTCCTTCTTCGTCGTCCTCCGAAGATGATTGAGAACCGTCGCCGCCTTGATCATCCATATATATCTCCTCCTATAAACAACAATCACAAATATAAGGTTATTTTCTCCAAAAAAGAATTACGAACAATCAAGCAAGATACTTACATCGACTTCTTCATCTTCGGTTTCAGTTCCTTCATCTTCCTCAGAGGATCCAACAATCTAAGTTGACTGTTCAGCTGTGGAGAATCGAAGACCCTCTATGCTAGAAGGAACAAAACCCTATAATGGAATAATAATACGATTTATTTCATGAACTCTAAGAAGGGAAGTCGTTAAGCAAGGCAACTAACCAAAGAGACAGGCGGAGGCTCCAAAACGTTAGATAACATCATGTGACTTTTACTTCTCTTTTCACCGCTCTGGGGACTTATTCCAACATCTGGAAAGTCACCATTATTTCGAGGTCTCACGACATGCTCACTCTACAGTTGGAGTCAACAAAATAATTAGGTCATAAGATGTTATACTTCTCTGGAAACTACGAAGAAAATACTCACCTGTGAAGATTCTGGAAATGTTTTTCTCTTGTCATTATTGGGAAACGGTTTCAATTGAGGACGATCATCCATCCTCTCTATAGAAGGAGCACCACGCGATGGAGGCGCTGCCGCTAGCACTGCGAAATCATAAAGACGCTCGAGTTGTTGATTCCAAAAATTTATGTAACCCGGAGTTACATATGTGTCACGATCACGATGAGGAAACAGATATCTACTCCCATCCACATGTGTGCGATCCAAGTTGGTCATAAGGTGATGAACCTGAGGCTTGTTGGCCCTAAAAGGAGGGGCACACTGATCAAGACCCATTTTCCTAGCAGCTCTGTCAATGTTATATTCTTCCACGAGGTATTCTTGCTGCATGACAGACACAAGATGTCCAGGAGTACAACTCAGCATAAATGTTTTCTCGCCATCGGTGAGGTCAGTACCGGATTGCAGCATTATATCTTCTTTTCCGGCAAAAGCGGTCAACTGAGAGACATAAGGAGGAACTGGAGCCCACGGGCGGAAATCAAACTCAGCTTCATTATCCAACAAATTAACAAGGCGTACCCGAGAGCGTGGTATCTTGTTGGACCAACGCATTATCCTTGCGTTATTATCTTCAGAAAAGGCATGACAGGAATCTACACCTTTCTTTTGAAAAACATTACGAGGAGCAGGTGCATAATTGCTTAGATGCTCCCACAACCATACTTGGATGAACAGTGTGTTAACATATGATTCTACTTTCATATAACCATTGGAGATGCGGCTGTCGATGACTAAGGAATCTAAATGGGAATACAATAAACCAAGAAACAAGCTACCAATGGGAAGTTTTTCACCTTAAGCCATCTTAACCGCAAGAGGAATCACGAACGCCTTCAACTGTGAGCTACCGTCCTCGAACATGTTTCTAGACAACCACAACGACAAGAATGCTGCAATGGTCAATGTACTATTATCAGGTCTGGCCGGGTCTTTTTCCATTGAAAAACAGTACTTCAACCACTGAGAATAACAATTCCCTACGTCATTGATCTTAATCATCTCATCCCTTAAAGCTGTACATAGCTTGGTTTCTTCAGTTACCCGTAACCGGCAAATGAAGCAAAGCAGCAATATCTTCCAAGGTGACAGTGAGCTCTCCCCATCTACATATGAACGTGTGAGTAGGGGCGCACCACTAGGTGAGCAAAGCCATGATACCAAGCATGTGATGATATATGAAGACTTCTCTAAACGCTCTGATGGCTTCAGTGACCTGTGCGCTGTCCAACATTTTTCTGACATGATCATAATCAAGCATGTGTCGCGTCCATCCAGAAAAATCAGGCAAGGCTTTTCTAGGAATTCTAAACTCTATTACAAAATCAGCATAATGACCTCCTGTAGATGGTGAAATTTGGATAAGGGGCAAAAGTGTCATTTCAACCCTATAGACAGAATTCAACTCTCACGGGAGAGATTAAGCCCTTGGCCTTCAAGGAATCCTTAGCCATGATTTCTAGTATACGTCCCCGCGAGACACTGCTGTTCTTGATGTCATGATTCCTAGCGCACATCCTCGACGAGATACTGCTGGTCACGTAGGTTCTGTAGAGCATAAAACGTCCCTGAGAGACTTATGAACAAGAACAGCCACAATTCCAGCATGTCTTTGCGAGACGCAGTTGATTGTGATGCCATGATTCCTAGTATACATCCTCAACGAGATGCTGCTGGTCATGTAGGCTCTGTAAATGCGTAAATACGTCCCCAGCGGACTTATGACCCAGAGCGGAGATATACATATCTCCTATAAGCACGACTCGCCCTATTTGAGATCAAGGACTGATTCCTAGTACATCATCGTGAGATACACTAATCATGTATGCTATAGGCTCTGACTCGAGTTACTGAGGTTTCCGGATAACACCTAGGACATCCCCGTGAGATACGCTGGTTATTTTACCTCTGATCCCTTTCGAAAGACTCCTAGAACATCCTTTCGAGATACACTGGTCTTGTTGGCTCATCATATGGACACACAGTTGATTCCTAGCACATCTCTGCAAAGATACGCTGGTCAAAGAAAAGTTAGCCAAAGTCCCAAAGAGGCATTAATCGGGCGTACAAAGACTTTTATCTCTCTCCAGGCTGAGTCCCAGCTGATCACAGAGAGATTCGGATGTGTTAAGAAAATCTTCGGAGAGATTTTGATCCGTCCACAAAATCTATCTGCAAAATCACGGAGAGATTTTGAGTCATCCGAAAAATCTCGGAGAGATTCAAATCTCTCTGCAAAATCACAGAGAGATTCAAATCTCTCTGCAAAATAACGGAGAGATTTTGAGCCGTCCGCAAAATCTCGGAGAGATTTAAATCTCTCTGCAAAATAGTGGAGAGATTTTGAGCCGTCCGCAAAATCTCGGAGAGATTCAAATCTCTTTGCCAAATCACGGACAGATTTTGAGCCGTCCGCAAAATCTCAGAGAGATTCAAATCTCTCTGCAAAATCACGGAGAGATTAAAATCTCTCTGCAAAATCTATGAGGGATTCAAATCTCTCATCAAAATCTCGAATAGATTCAAATGGTAGGCACGCGCCTTACCTAGCACTCAAGCCTATTTCTCAGCCTCTCAAACACACTCACGGCTAGTAAATTGAGCCTGAACGATACATATTTGTCCAAAAACATGGATAAGCTCTCTTAAGCTCCGCATGCTCAACAAAGGGACCCACAAACAATAATACGGTCTTCACATGACATATGTGACTTGCCATGGAGAGAGGGAGATCAACCTTAGCTCCTCTCACACTCTGCATACGATTCCTGAGGAATTCCATGCCTTTCAATGTGACTCATCCTAGTCATTCTCACAAAATAGAGAATATCTCTCTATCTTGGTCAACTCGGCTAAAGGGAATATTTCTCTCTCAACACATCATCATAAAGGCTGACTCAGCTTCACAAATGGGAGGATATCAATTAGGGTTTTGGTCTGGCGGTCTATGGCACATGTGAGGAATACCCGGCTTATTTCTCACCGCAGAAGAGAGTAAAGGCGGTGGAATAATGAGATAAACTCAACCTAGTTTATCCATATTCCTAAAGAGATGGGAGAATTGTTCCGCACGGCACGGAAAGCAATCCTTATCTTCACCGACTTGAGATTAGAGAATTCAGCTATAAATAAGTCATTTATTTTCCAAGATACGATCATCTTTCTCATAACCTCTCAGAGCAATAACTTGTTCTCTGATCTCTCTCTTCATCTGCTTCCCTCCCTAAGACCAGCCCTAAACCTCCATCCATGTGACTGAAGCAGCCTTTGAACGGCCACTTTGCGTGGTTTAGGCGAAGACTGTTCGTGCTCAACCTCCAGAAACTCACTTTCAAAACCCTAGAATCCCATCTCTAGCCTCTCACCGATTTTAGGTAACTACATTTTGGCGACCACGGTGGGAGGTTGTTCACTCAGTTACAGATCTCAATCATGGTAACTATTAGGAAGGAAGCTGATTCCACCAATCCAAACACAAAAACGTTCCATTGATTCAGTCTCTGTAAATCCATTACAGACTTTGTCGAGAGATTTATCCCTATCAGCACTTTCTCTCTCTTTTGAGTTTGACCTTAGTGAATAGGTTAGTGCGTTATAGATCACCTGGATCTCTTCCTGCATAAACGTCCCATTAACCTACTTCCAAAAAAACCCTATACCAACCCTAAAAACGTTGGCTAAAGACCTGAGAACTACTGGACACCCAACAAAATCTTGAAAAATCTCAGATCGATATACAGACTTATCTGAAAACGCCTTTAAAGTTACCAGTAGGGATAGATCCAACAAATCTGGATCGAGTACACGTTTCCTAAAGAAGGAGTAGTAAAACTGCTGAGAATAACACTGACGGGATCCTGCCTGCAATCGACTTCACCGGAGAACATAAAGCTCATTACGAACGTGACAGAGCAAAATGAACATTCATCCATCCGACCTTATCACTCTCAAGGACCCCAAGGACCAGAAGACGCTCTAAACTTGGAGATTTTGACGAATATTTGCTTGAAAATTCTTTTAGGTCAAGGGACCTCAACTTGATCACATGGGACTCGGGAAGTTTACTTCACTTTACTATTTTACTTATAACTCTTTTATTCTGTATCAGATTGACCTAGTTCTTTTTCTGTCGGATTTGTCTTTTCGTCGTTTACAAGATAAAATTAGCGAAAACTTGGAAAGGTTCCAAAAAATTCTTGACCTAGACAAAAGCTTTGCAGAGCCAAATAAGGTCACATAAATCGCCAGCCGAGATGCATCTTGTCGTTTTCGTGTTTCAGAGGATCATGACCAGAACGCGACAAAGTATAAGGCGAGACTAGATTCCAGGACGACGCTCGGGCAAAGCTCATACTTATCCTAAGATGTAAATCCATCGGTCGATATGCTATCTCAACACCCATCCCATCAGAAAGAAGGGGAGTCCTAGCAATTGTATGACCAAGTCTCGATGAGCCCCCATCTAGGCTACACCAACGATTATCCAGTATCATTTTCCGATGGGACCTCAGTTCACCCAAGAAGGAGAAGGAGAATATCTTCGTACCTTAACCTACCAAGGGAAAAGAAATCTGAAGCAATACTCATGAGGCCAAAAATTCAGATAAAACTTCATTACTCGACATACAGCCGCAACCACCTACTGTCACTGAAGTAAACAAGGGAAGGATCCGAGACCGTTGTTCCAAGACACACTCTATTATCGAAAAACCAGCTCAACAAACTGCCCCACGTCGGACGTGATGACTGAAGGACAAGATGCATCTCCCCCGGTCCCGGAAGGTGTCTATTACTCTCAAGTCTGGTTGACCATCTCCTATGAGAATAGATCTTAGCAGAAAATTTGCAATGGATGTTCGCATGAGTCCCTATCAAGACATCTAGAAGAGACTAAACAACGACTTTGTCTAATCCCTAAAGACTCAATCTCGAGCAACATAGAAGTCTTTCCCGGACGATCAAACATATCCAGTAAATGAGAATCCATATTCATGCAAGAAACTGGGGATTGACGAAGAACCGTGCACCATGCATCTTTGTGACTAACATGAGGAGGCTCAAACATCCAACTTCTAGATGAAAGACTCTTACACCATTAACCTAGAGATTCCGGGTGTAAAACAAATTGGAAGGATTCAGAACGCTTCAGGTTAGAGACTTCTCACTAGGGGTGTACGAACATCAGATGTGTTGTCTGAGCCTCAGCTTTCACGGCCAACCCTCGTGCACAAGCGCTTCAACCCTTGATATCAAACAAAGAATTGCGGTATGCTATCCCATCGGAATGAACTCAATCCAATGACAGAGATCTAAAAATACTCTACAAGTCAAAAACGCATCCAGAGATTGATTCGCCCATCTAGGGTTTTCATCACGATCAAGCAAGCTAGGTTTTACAAAACCCCATATAAGGATTTCATAGAGGAAGCATGTAGTGAGATTACCCCAACACGTTAGAATCGTTACACTGCTAAGGATTCACGCACAAGATAAACTAGGGTTTGTGATGGGTGAAAACGAGCCTGCGGTATCTCCTTGTTTTGGGGTAAAAACTGATTCTGCTGTTTTTGGTAAATTTGGGTGTGTTGATGAGAAACGAATCTAAACCCTAAATAAATGCACTGCACGGGAGTACTTTTGATTCGAGAGATCAATCTATATAATCCTGGCCTAAACCAAGAAATGGTCATTCCAGTCTTGCTTCGGTCACAAAATGAAGGAGAAGGGTTGATCTTAGGGAGGGAAGCAAAGACGGTGTTGAGATCAGAATGGTTAACTCTGAAGGTGTGTCTATTTTATGACTTGTATCAGAATATGGAACTGGCTTGCGGAATGTAAGCTATCAGTTCTTGGTGTTTTCTGGATACTGTATTGATAACCAAAACTCTGTTGTCGGTTGAAATAGGTCGAAACCGATTTATATCAGTTATAGTTGCACGCACCCTGATCTCATAGGAAATGGGAGTAGTTGAGTGATGGAGAAGTGGGGTCGTGTGAAAATGTAGAAAACCACGTCTTACTATAAGGGAAGACGAGTCAGTTTACACCCACTACTTCTCTGTTTCCACTAACTGTCCGCCTTTCCTGACACTTTCTCATAATGGGTGTGTTGCACGCCGCACGCTGTAAACCGCCAGACCAATACCCTGATGAACATCCCCCAATTTGTGACACGTTTGATGTCTCGTGTATTTTATAGAAAATATGTAGCAAGTTGTTGGGTCTTTCCTAATTATTCTGACCAACCATGCGTAAGCTAGGTGGCGGGTAGTCATGTGTGATGAGCCAAGTCATGAGACTTGCCGTAAAGAATAGCATGTGACACTATTAGGTTAAATAACTGAGTTATTTGTGAAGTCATAAAATATCGTATGTATTCGATGCATGTAAAGCATCGCTTTTAAGCAAGCAACTCAAAATAATCGATGCATGTAAAGCATCGTTGTATAAAGCTCGCTTAAATCATTCGCGGAGCTTAATGTCTTAAAAGGAGCATGACCAGCCATTTTCAGGAAGCTGCCAGGAGCCATTCACGCGCGCCAAAGGCAGGCCGGTCGGTCTCTATAGGAGAGTGATGGCTGGCGACTATGGTGACATCTTATTGGTCGCCTAAGATTTAATCTAGGCCGGTCAATTCGGATGGAGAAGTTGAACGACCGAGATGATTTGCGGTAGTTAATGGCTGCTTAAAATCCATGTAAGTGACTCGACCGGCCCCTTTTGAATGATCGTTTGGGAGACATATGGAGAGTCCGTGGCTTGGATGATCGCGGCATATGGAAGGGGAGTGGCCGTTGATCATGGTCACATCTTATTGGCTACCTAGAACAGGAGTTAGGCCGGCCAATTCATCTGGCGAAGTTGGGCGGCCGAGATGATTTGCGGCAGTTAATGGATGTCGTTGATTTAATTTAGGTTTTAAAAAGCCGTGTGGCCAACCTATTTTAGGGCCAACGTTTTTGGTGTTGGAGCCGTATTGGGAGTTGTTCGCCCGACCAGCACAATAGCTGGGCCGCTGGTGAGCGTATTCGCACCTTACCCATTAATCGAGATTGAATCTAGGTCGATCAATTCGGCTGGCGAAGTTGGACGGCCGAGATCGTTTTGCGGCAGTAATATACCGCTGCTTAACATAAATTAGGGTTTTGTAACCCGCTCGGCCAGCCTATTTTGAGTAATCTGTTTGAGGTGCTCTTGGCATGTCGTGGGTAGTTCGACTGGCCAGGGATGGAGATGGGTTTCTGGCGAGCATACCGGCACTTCATTGGTCGTTTGAAACGAAATCTAAGCCATACAGCTAGGCTGGCTAAGTTGGACGGATGCGATGAGTTCGAGACTTTCATGGTGTTGATGGTGGATTTTCAACAAGGGCTCAAATCGTAAAATCATGATACTGCATGTTTATGACCCGGCTTCAGGAACGCATGTGACGATTCGTGTTTTACGATCAGTGAACCGTTTCACGATCTCTGACTGAGTGAACATTCCTCTTAGAGCCATGATGAATATGTTTCTCGAAAGGCCTCCCACTAGCTGAGAGTTCGATGCTACGCATTTCATCGTGCCCTCTATGTAGAACAACGATTGGGCGGTCCTCTATATATAATTGTTTATTAGAGGGATTAACGCCTTCAGGACGTCAGCGATACTCGCTGTTCCCTGACTACATAGAGAGACCCATCTCTACATAAAAGAACGATTGGGCGGTTCTCTGGACATAATTATTTGTCGGAGGGCTTAACGCCTTCAGGACGTCGGGGATACTCGCTGTTCCCTGACTATGTAGAGAGACCGTGTATAGATTCAGGTGGCTCTCTTGACATAATTGTTTGCTGGAGGGCTAAATGCCTTCAGGACACCAACGTTGCATGTTGTTTCCTGACTATGCACTCTACAGAATGAGTATGATGCTTAACTATCTCATATCTCGATTCTACAATAGATTAATTCTATCGTGACATTCACCGACTGAATTCCTAGAAAATAATCTATTTTATCTCATTACTCCGTTCCATGGCTATCCCCAGCTGATTTCATGGATTAGTAATAGATAATCATTTTATTCCATTACTCCGTTCCCTGAATTCCCCGACTGGATTCATGGAGTAGTAATAGATACTCAATTCATTGTTATTACTCCGTTTCATGAACCATTCTCGCTGAATTCCATGAATTAGTAATAATTACTCAACAATCGGGCATCTGGACTATTACCGACCGAGTAAGCCCCAAGAAAATGGTGCAAGTGTACTCAATAATGATGTACGAACGAGCACCCAAATGCACGAACGAGCATTTGAAAGTATGGAACGAGGAATCCTACACAGAATAGGAGAGAGAAAATAATAATAAAAAATATAAAAGAGGCGCCTAGGGATCGGGCCCACCGGCCGTCCGGTCATGCCGCCGTGGCCGGTACCCCACGCCTCTTCCTTTATTTTTTCTTATTTTGTTATTTTCATGAACTCATGAAGACTCCTTCAACTTTCCTTGTTTGAGCAAAACTCACGGTTTCTCCATATTTTCATGGTTTCATGAAAAATAATAAAAATAGGGAAGGTGTCGTGGGACCGGGCTACCTAGCCGGACGGCCATGCCTTATCCGTGGACGGTCCCATACCTTGAAATCCCTTGTTTTCATAATTATTATTTCCCTCATCTCATGAAACTCCTCCGTTTGAGCAAAAATCATGGTTTCTTCATATTTTCTCAAATATTGCTCAAACCATGAAAAAGCCAAAAAGTCAAATGGTCACATGACCGACTAGGCTACTCACGTCAAATATTATTATTTTAATATTCTCAAAATTTTGATCAAACGAGCAAAGTTCTACTTGCTCATTCGAGCAAAAATCAAGAATTTCAGTCAAAGATCAAACTCTTCTGAAAATCCAAAATATTGCTCAAACGCACACCAGAAAATACCAAAACTCTCAGGACTGAGACACGGACATTATGGTGACACGGGCATGCTTCCTTGACTGACCAAGGCCGGACCTAAGGCTTGCAAGGAGCTGGTCCCACACATCTTCATGATTTTGACCTAATTTGCTCAATTGCTCATATTTGGTCCAAACTCTTTTCAACCAACTTGGAATTTGCTCAATTGACAATCAGCTGGTCCCACACCACCAAGGGACGGTTCTATGCTCCCTTGGTTGGTCCCCCACTTCTTCATAATTAGGTTTTATCACCTAATGCTCAGACGAGCATTATTCTAATAAATGATCAACGACAGCATTTGATCATTCTTTCACCAACCGGTCAACTAAGGACTCTGGTGCACGCTCACTCGAGCACTTGGGAACCACATGGTCATCCATTATCCCATGTGGTCGGTCCCTCCTTCACTCAGTGACCTATTTTCAGCAATTCATCAATTGATCAAAATTAGGGTTTCGAACAAACGCTCCACAAATCATCATTCTGAGCAAGTTCAAACACTAATAAATTTATGTTGATCCAGTAATCAACATCCAGATTAATTATATAATATTTGGTAAGCTACCAATATTTTAATTAATATTTTGTTGGGTCACGTTACCAATAATTCGTCGAATGAGCAATGCTTGCTCAGTTGCTCGAATATTGATCCAACTATCAATATTCAGTAATTCATCGAATTGAGCAATACTTGCTCAGTTGCTCGAATATTGATCGAATTGGGAAGCTCAAATATTGATCTAACTATAATATTCTGCCAATATTGATTCAACTCAATATTCAACAATTGATCGAATTTACAATATTTGCTCAGACGAGCAATATCAACATCGTTCAAGAACTATACATATGATATGTCCAATCCATGAATCACTGACATTCATCAATCATGCTTAATTTAACAAAACTTAGACTCACTGTCTGATCAAGTCAACGACTGACTAATAAAATACACGTATGCTTTGCAGACTCCACGATTCGTGAGACATCAATCACGTCACATGGGGGGATATTACTTAGGGTTTTGGTCTAGAGGCCTACGGAACGTGTGTTCATCCACGATGAGAAATGTGAGTAAGTCGTACAAACAGTTGAAGGAGTTAGCAAAGTAGTGGGTGGACGGTTAACCAAGTCTCCACACGACCTGGAACTGGTTTCACCACGATCTCCCACTTTCCCACTCTTTCACTCAAGAAACCATCACACTTACTGGGATCAAGGTGTTCACTATTCTGACAATATAAATAATTCGTTGAATCCATGATTGAAGATACAGAAAAATCCACGAGATATTTGAACAAACAATTCATCGTCTAACCAAGAATCATCGTGTAAGCAACACTCTCTCAATCATTCGAACTTATTCATTATTTTGCAGAAACCTTCAACACATCCACAATCCTTGATCATCATTGATCCCATAATTCTCAGCTTCCCTCCTACAGATTAACCCATCTCCCTCTTTGTGACCGAATTGACTCTGGAACGTCCATTGACTTGGTTTAGGCCGGAGTCCTACAGATTGATCTCTCGCACTCAAAGCACTCCCGTGCAGTGCATCTGTTTGAGGTTAAGCAGTTTGCTCAGTTGAGGAGTCTCGTCCGCACGGTCGTCTCTTCACTTTCCTAAAAAACAAGCAAATCGTTTTCCCCCATCTACATATGGCCAGTCTTAACTCGTTGAACTTCTTTTCAACAGCGCTACTAGCCTAGCTCTGGCTAGCGATCAGGGATGTTGCTGGCAGGCTAGGAGGATTCCGATTGGCTGGAATGATAGTGGGCCCGCCGGTGGGTATCATGGAGTTTGCTTGATCTCATTGGGAGGAAGCCAAACTCATTAGGTTGGCCGGCCAAATCGTATGGTCATGAATGTTTTTTAGACTGACATGGGCAGCCTAGATTAAATTCCTTAAGGAATTAGGCGCGTCGACCAACCAACTTCCAACTTTATTTAAAAGTGCGTGTGGCGCGTTTAAAGCGATCTGATTGGTCGATGGGAAAGGGGGGTGGCAAGAAGCAACATGGAGTGTGGCCAGCCGGCCACAGGCGGCGCCTGTTGGAGCGGATCGGCCGGCCAAGTGGCGTGGCCGCGCCTCCTTTTGCTGTTGCTTCTATTCTATTTTCCGCAGTTCCTCTTTATTTCTTGTTTTCTGGTAGGACTTTTCTCCTACTAGCTCCATGGCGGATTAGTTTCATATCTTACCTAGGTTTGGTCTCGACCAATAGGGTTCGGGATATTGCGTAGGGCGCAAAAACCTAATTTTTAATTAGGCCAAAATTTGAATCTTGTGAGCTATCACAAAATCGAACAAATTTGATAAATTCTGTGTGTTAACACAGAATTCTTAAATTTTATCCTCAGAGAGCAGTTAGCGTATCTTCTGATTGAGTACTTTCATGCAGACCTTAATCTTGATACTTCGGGAAATCCATGCTACTCAGCTGCGAGTGAACACTAATTGTCATGTCATACCAATATTAAGAGTTCAGTCGGGGAACATAGCATAGAATATATACTCGGTAGGCTCCGGCATTAGTGAGTAATGCAGCTAGGAGCTTATATACTCATTAGGCTCTATACTAGTGAACAATTCATCTAGGAGCTTGAGTTTCAAAATAATATGAAGAGTGACACAGGCACTCATCATATTTTGATATATTCTTCAAATTCCTTGCGGAATATAGACATATCAAGGTCTCCTACTTCTGATGCCGGGTTAGGAAGATAGACTTTTACAGTTTTCTCCCTATACTAAAAACCACCATCAACACTCGTGTACTGAAACTGCCTCATATTTCATCCACCTAAACAAACTAGGACAAATGCTAGAGAATTTGAAGGTGCACCCAAAGATAAATGTATGTCTATGTCCCTGCTAGCGCATGTTAAACGTGCCCGACATTCCGAAATACAATCCAAGAGATATGATCAAAACACTGGAAACCCTATATTTTTTTTTTTCAACTTCACACGAACTTATCACCGAAAAAAAATGATCTCCAAATCCTAATTTTATATAATAGATGAAAGGCGGCACTACAAGAAAATTGGACTTTAGCGATTACCCGGATTCAATTGGTACATGGCCGTTTCGAGTGGCTGGAGCTCTGTAACAGCCGACATGGCAACCGATGTGCTCTGTGGGTAAAGCCTTATTTGCTAAAGATGTGTACCAACTATGTTGCTGGAACAGATATCTGCCGACTACAATGAAGCGACTTAAATCCTAGCTAGCGCAATTTTCCGGTAACTACGGACTATCGTTGGTAGAGTACGTAAAGGTTTGTTGCTGAAATATCTAACCCTCAAAAGAGTTTGTTGCTGAAGAGTTATACATAGTTGGTAGAGGTGGTTAATTATAAAATATCGTCAACAACTAAAGCGTTTGACCCATTGAGTTTTAGTTGTTGTATGTGTCGGTTAAGGATTATAACCACTACATATTCCAACGGAGAAGAGTTTCTTCCACTGAATTTAGTTGCTTAAGAATTTAAGCTTCTATACTGTCGGTAGGATTAGAATTTCAGCCTCTCATTTTTCAGTTGGTTGAAGGATGTAACTACCCTTTTCTTGCTGGTGAAGGTCATTAACCGCTGTTTCTTCAGTTGGTTCAAGGGGCTGGTCAATGCCTCTAACAGCTATTTCTTCAGTTAGTTCAAGGGGCTAGTCAAGGTCTCTAACAACTGTTTCTTCAGTCGGTTAAAGGGCATAACCGCCTTCTCCTAGGCTGGACAAGGTGTCTACGCACCAAGTTTGTGGTTGGTTAACGACGTTGATGAAAAGCTCTTCCAGCGTAAGATCCAGTTGTTTGAGGTATTTTGTGTTGTTGGCTAAGGGTTTCACTAATTGCAAATCTGTTGATTAAGGTTTTAGGCCTTTACTATTAAACTACCAGCAATTCTGTCACTAGTGTTGTCTCTCAAAGCCTCATCCCTCTACAATCCCTCTACAATAATAGTTACTTTCAGCTAGCCTTGTGTTAATAAATCATGTAATTTCAAAACAATAATATAAAAAGGAAAACATAGCAATAGCTCAATTAGAAATTATACACATCATCAGTATCCAAAATATTTCTAAAATATACTTTCGTCCTAGCATTTTCCATCCCAAAATACGACTCCAAGAGACATTTACATCCCAATATATAACTCCAACAGACTTTACATCCCTAAAATATGACTTCACAAGATATAGCTAGACTTTACATCAAGACTTCATCCTAAAATATGATATATATGACTCCAACATATATACTTTATATCCCCAAAAAACTTCAATCCCTAACCGTAAGTTCTATGTTTGATAATGTATTTTGTCAACCACATTCATCTGAAAAAAAGCACGATTAAGTGAGTAATTACACTGATATCCACGAGTTGGTCAATCAAAAAGTTGATCATCCTCCATGTACCCATCATCCTCCATGTTACCATGCCCACCTTCCTCATTCACAAGTTCTTCATCAGCATATTCCCTATCCACATCTTCATAAACACCTTCCTCTTCCTCATCTAGTGCATCTTCTGGTAAGGGCTCACGACCCAAACTCACAAAAACCTGGTTTAACAGCTGCATCACTTTAGTACCTTTGTTTTTAGACTATTTCTTCAATCGTTCAATCTCCATTGCTTGTTCTGCTCTTTCAGAGTTAGCTGCATCCAGCTTTGCATGCATTTCAGCCAGTTGTTCATCAGTTTTTGAATAATAGCACACAGAACTGTCCTTATCACACCGCCTTTTTCTGCCAGAAATCGAAGAATTAATGTTTGCGTGATATATGTCTTCCAATGACATGTCAAGTAAATCCATCAGTCATCAAATAAATCAGTCACCAAACAACAAAGCAACTAACGAAACAGAATGTACATACTAAAGATCCAAATATAATGTACATACTAAACATCTGCAAGCCCATGTTTCGCAAATGTTCTGCAATTAGATAATGCTAATTATACGTCTAGTCAGTCTAGTGCATGAATCATTTCCTATGTGCAATTCAAGTAATAGTCTTCCACAGGTAAGAGTCTTCAAAACAGGTATACAAGAATATAAGAAGCAATCCAAGTTCACTGTGGAACGACAAATATTGTATGGACAATACAGACTATCGCTGCTCGAAATCAGACTTTCTATTATGACAATCGATCAATATTCATTATACGAGAACATAAAACTATACTAGTTTCACAAGCGGGATCGGTAGACTTCTTAAACTTATGGGTCACGTCAAACATCATGATTGGATCAGTAGGTTCTCCATTCAACGCCTATAAAAACATAATATAGGATAAGTACATCGTGAAACACATAATAGGAACTATGGGAACACAAACAGTTACTTGGCTTTAAAAAAAGGGAACGCAGACAGTTGGAAGATGATAAGTTTACCCTGCTATGCATTGACTGGGAAAAAATCGTCGGGCCATTAGAATGCTTAAGGACTTGACTCTTTCTGGCTCTGCTTGCTTGATCGGATTTAGTCTTACTCCAATAAGAATATTCCAAGTTAATTAAGCAGTTTTAGACTTTATGAAATAATGAAATCTTAACTAGAGATGATATTTACCTGAAATTCCTCCTCATTGAACACGGCGCACACAGCTTTCTAGTCCTCCATGTTAGTGCAGTTCTTGGGCGGGTTCGCCATTGCCTTGTCATAATCATTGCCACATTCCACCCTGTAATGTAAACTCAATCCAGATCTGTATCCATTGTATAAAATCCTCATTTTATCCCTTAACAATTTTTCCGTTAAGGCATCATCAGGCACAAGTTTGAAGTGATCCTACAAAATCATGGAAATTTATTGTTATGATATCAAATCAACACTTCGAAAACAGAAAACAAGAAAGACGGAAAATAACATATGTTGTTTTATTACCATCACAAGCGTAACCACCCTCTGGACATTCTCTTCAGGCACGTCTTTGAAGTAACACGCTGTAAGGAGGGGGAAGTTCTCCCGTCTGTCTTACCCACCTACCAATAGACAAGCTAAACTCACGAAGACGCAAACCCACAAATTTCTACTGGGAATAACAAGAATTACAGGGTTACTATCACAGAACTTCTTTCTTTTACAAAGCTCAGACTAGTTGGACCCCTGGGATCTGTTCAAATTCATCATTTCCGAAATCAGATAATAATCAACTAAGATGATGAATAATTATGATAAAATAGACACGAAGTAAAGTTACATACTATAAGGCAATAATAAAGATAAAATAGAAATGAAATGAAGTAGAATTACATACTATAAGGCCTTCTGGTAGAAACTTCATCTCCTTGGCTGGACTGGTCATGGCTATTTAATGCCCCTTGCGATGGATGTCTACAGTGGCGTTGCCTAGTGTCAAGTCCCAAGTTGTTTGGTAGTGAATTTCACCGAGAGTGAGGGAGTATGTTGGTCAAGACAATTGGTCTTCTTCATGTGGTTGTCCAGCTGCATTTTCACCTGTAGGTAACTGTCGCGGACTGCACAAGGATCTAATGAGTGAGGGAGTATGTTGGTCTACATCAGGTGACTGCCCCTTCTGTCTTATACAGCTTCCTTGCTTCACATAACACTTGAAGCATTGTCCCCTTCCAGTATTAAAGAACGTTTCATACGATTCTGCGTTTGAGCCTTTGAGGTGCGTTTAGAGCTACCCGTCGGTTTGATGGAAGAGATAATGGTGTAGCAACTATTCCAAGTCTTCATTGGGAGTATCTAATTGGAGTACTGTCATTTGCTTGCTCCCTTGGAAGATCTACTCCATGCAAATTTGCTGTTTTTCTCCCTTGCGAATTAATTTCCCTTGATCCTGCAATTAACCACTTACATAATTTAGCAAATCAACATAAAGTAACTGAGATAATGTGAAACAAATGTGTATTCAATTACCGTTTGTTGGCCCAGAACTTTGTGATAATCCCCCTCTAGCTCTTCCTAATGTGAACACTATAGAAAAAACAAAAATGGATAAGTGACTAACAGATGAATGAAATACTTAACCATATTCACTTATTCTGATCCATAAAAACAGTTTAAAAAAGAATATCATAGCTCAAAAAATAAGATAACTCTGAACTCAGAAGAAATCATAATGCCTGATATTGAGAAAAAATTGCAAAACTGGAACATCCCTAAAGTCCCTGTTAATGAGGTCTATAAAAAAGGATCTTTTCATTTTAAAACAGATTATGCAATCAAAACAGTAGAGAAAACAATATCAATAATAGATTCAAATGATAATTTTGAGCTTTCTTCTAGGATGATTGACGATCATAAACAAAAGAAATTTAATTATCTTCATATTGGGTTAATCCAAATAGCAGTCAAACCATTAACAAGGACAGGATTAAATAATTCTGTACTTTTATGTGTTAGGGATTGTAGGCACAATAAGTTTACTGATTCGTTGTTGGGAATTATTGAATCCACATTATGTGAGGGTCCAATTTACTTCAATTGTTTCCCAAACTTTTCAGTATCCCTTAGTGATCCAGGCCTCCTTAAAACTCTAACATTGAATGTTAGAACTCAGGGGTTTGATATGGTCACGGGATCTCAAAACTTAGCCGTCGTTTATAGAATATATTATAAGGTTATGAATACCTTATGTCCAAATGCCCAAATTTATGATACTAAGGAGCAAACCACCCTTTTCCATACCAATATAGGTAAAGCTCATACGGTCATACCCAAAACAATTAAATGGGATCAGATTACCCTCCCAGAGAAATGGACCTTACAGGTAGAGGTACCCTCAAAACCATGTCAAAACCAAAACCTCCAACAAATCATTGAATATGAAGATGGAGATGTAGAGATACAATTTACATCCTGTAGAAAAACGAGGATTAAGATTATGGATAAAGAAGGGAGTACCCCAAGACCCTCTGTATCCGCATCTTCTTACATAGATCCAATAAATAATTTTATAAATGATTCGCAAGATATAACAATAGAAGGAGTCAAACAGACTCCACATCGGGTTAATAAACCTTATTATAGGGTTGATACACCAAAATCAAGCGATAGAAATATCCCTGAACAACCCGAGCCAACCTTTTCAGATCTAAATTTTGAGGTAAATGTAATACAACAACCTACAGATAGTATAGATGAACTTCGAAAAGAATATCATAGCTCAAAAAATAAGAATAAAAGAGCATGGTTTAGTTCAAAATTCTCTCCTTATCAAAAGACAAAATTATATAAGACCTATGCTTTCTACCTAAGTCATAGTCAGAATAAAAAACCGTTTTTTGATTGGTTAGATGATTTAATCAATAACCATGGTTTAAAAACCCGTAAGGAATCTCTTAATACATTAGAAACTCCATTCCATACATATGAGACAAAGGAAGGAAAACCCATCCAGAGTATTCATCCTCCGGAGACAGTCCTAACCTATAAGGGAGCCATAGCATCTCCATATAAGACAGAATCAAGAGAAACCAATCTGGCGGCAACTCAGAAAGATATTGGCCAATTAATACACCTAGGTAATTATACCAATTTATGTCTACAATCTTTAGGAAGACAGACAACTAGAATTGAGACAATATTGACTACTAATAAACAGGCAGCATCTACTAGTGGTACAAAGCCATTAGAAGAAAAGACAGTTCCAGAACCTCAGAAGGGGCTTTTGTTCAAGCCATCCCCGATTATCAATCGAGATGTTTTTAGATTATCCAATCCTGACAATAGTTTTGTAGATGCTTTAGTCGAAAAGCTAGAATCTCTAAGTATCTACTCCTAAAGCACCTAAAAAATCTAAAGAAACATCTCAGGCTGTCAATGTTTTATCTAAACAAGAGCAATACAATAATATTGATGTTGATAAATTGGAAGAAGTATTTCAAACATCAGAACCCAGTACTCTCAATAAGATATCTTTCGGTAAAAAATATGCAGCTACATTTCCTACCACCAGAAATTACTACCCAAGACCTACACCAGTAGATTTACAACTAGAAGAAGACTATAACTGGAACCAGGTCTCTTTTGATGGAAGATCTATAGTGGAATGGAATATAGATGGAATGACATAATACCATATTTTAAATACAATTATACAAATGTCCATGTATAGTTCTGCGTCTAGGATTAATTTCCAAAATCCCGATGACCAATTCTTTAAAGCCATAGTCACTGGATTTACTGGTCAGCTTAAAGGATGGTGGAATTTTCACTTATCTGATCAGGCAAAATGGAGCATAGAACATGCTGTTAGGAAAGTGAAACTGGAAAATGGTTTCGTCCAGAATCAAGCTGATGAGGTAAATACATTACTATATACAATTGCTCTACATTTTGTAGGGACAAACTCTCAACAGATGGAGAGGTCAAGAGAATTACTCATTAATTTGAAATGCCCTACTCTCTCCCATTATAGGTGGTATAAAGATGTTTTCTTCTCCAAACTATTCAGCAGAGAAGACTGTTCTTCAGACTCTGAATTTTGGAAAGAAAAATTTGTTTCCGGGTTACCTCCCTTATTTGCTGAGAGAGTTAGAAGCAGGCTCAAATCTAAGAATATCCAAGGTAGAATAGATTATAATGAATATACCTTTGGGCAATTATCTTCTGAAATTATGTCAGAAGGATTAGCTTTATGTGCCGATATAAAACTTCATAGGCATTTACAAAAGAATAAATAACTAAAAGAGAGGAATTAGGAGATTTCTGTGAACAATTCGGTTATAATTCTCTTCCACCAACCATTAGGTCCAAAAGGAAAAATATTCCGCAATATCAAGGAAAAAGAATGGCTAAGTACAATAGATACCCAAGAAAATGGAAAAAACCAGAGGTCCCTAGGAATAAGAAGAAGCCACAACAATATAATAAAAAAAAAGAACCTCCAGTTTGTTACAAATGTGGAAAAATCGGACATTACCAAAATAAATGTCGAACGAAGCAAAAGATAAATGAGCTAAATATAGATGAAGGGCTTAAACGACAGTTGAGTCAAATCCTCTTAATGGAATCTGACAATTCAGATGAAACAGAGGAGGAATCTTCTGGAGAAGATTCCGATGAATCTTCAGACTCTATTTCTGGGCTGGAGGATATTGATTGTAATGATAATTGTTCCTGCAAAAGCTGTTTGCATAAAGAAATGACAGGCTTAGGAATTAATGTTCTTACCAATGAAGAAAACCTTATTTTAGAATTAATTGATAAAATAAGTGATCCTAATGAAAAACGTGCAGCCTTAGCACGATACATTGAGATGGCCAAACATACTCCCAAACTAAACAAAATTGAGAAGAATTTACAACCTTATAGTTTCAAAGAGATTATATCAAGGGTAGAAAATAGAAACTCTAAGAAAGAACCCTCAATTAGTGAGCTTCAGGCTGAGGTTAATCAGGTTAAGGTTGAATTGCGGGAGCTTAAGCATAGGATCCACATATTAGAACTTCATGAACTTATAGAAGAGGGATATGACTCACAGGAAGAAGATTCCTTTGATGATATCCTACAGAACTATCATGAAAAAGTTTATATATAAAAAGATGTAGAAAAACCAGAATCCTCTAATAAAAATCAAGAAATAAAGGAGTTGCAATTTATTAATATAATTGATAAAGTGGTAACTCAGAAATGGTATACCTTAGTCACATTAATTATAGGAAAAGAATATACTTTTCAAACCATGGCACTTATAGATTCAGGTGCAGATCTAAATTGCCTAAATGAGGGAATAATACCAACAAAATATTTTAGTAAAACTACCCAAATTCTTAACACTGCAGATGGGAACAAACTTATAATTAATTATAAGTTATCAGATGCTGCAATTTGTAACAATGGAATCTGTCTACAAACACCATTTATTATAGTGAAAAATCTATCTCAAACATGCATATTAGGAACCCCATTCTTAAATATGTTATACCCATTACAAATTAGTAGTGCAGGAATTGAAGCTTTGGTCCAAGGTCATAAAATTACTTTTGAATTTGCTTCCGAACCAAAGCAAAAATTTATTAATCATATTCAGGATAAGATTAAACGAAAAGAGAAATTTCTATTTTTTTTAAAAGAAGAAATCCGGTATAAAAGGATTGAAGAAAAACTAAAATGTCATAAAATCCAAAAACAAATAGAAGAGGTCAATGATACATTAATAAAAGAAGTTTGTGCTGATATCCCTAATGCATTTTGGGAAAGGAAGCAACATATAGTATAGTTGCCTTATGAACCGGATTTTTCATAAAAAATGATTCCGACTAAGGCTAGACCAATTCAAATGAATAACAGATTACTTGAAATATGCAAGTCTAAGATTCAGGATTTATTAGATAAATGTCTAATTAGGAAAAGCTATTCTCCATGGAGTTGTCCGGCCTTTTATGTTGAGAAGGCAGCAAAATTAGAAAGAGGGGCTCCAAGGTTAGTAATAAATTACAAACCACTGAATAAAGCCTTAAGATGGATTAGGTACCCTATTCCTAACAAAAAAAGACCTCCTAGATAGATTATATAATGCCGTTATCTTCTCAAAATTTGATCTAAAGTCTGGATATTGGCAAATCCAAATTGCTGAAAAAGATAAATATAAAACAGCATTTACAGTCCCATTCGGGAATTATGAATGGAATGTCATGCCCTTTGGGCTAAAAAATGCTCCATCAGAATTTCAGCATATCATGAATAACATATTCAATCCATATTCAACTTTTACAATTGTTTACATCGATGATGTATTAATATACTCTGAATCTATTGAGCAGCATTTTAAACACATATTAACTTTCCTCAAAATAGTAAAGCAGGCTGGTTTAGTCGTATCTGCAAAAAAAGATGAAGATATTCCAAACCCAGGTTAGATTTCTTGGGCATAATATTAACAAAGGTACTATTATACCTATAGACCGGGTTATAGCCTTTGCTGATAAATTCCCAGATGAAATCAGGGATAAAAAACAATTACAAAGGTTTCTTGGAAGTCTGACTTATATAGCAGATTTCTATAAGGATCTAGCAAAAGATAGTAAACCCTTATATGCTAGATTAAGGAAAAATCCTGTAAATTGGACTAGTGAACATACTATCGCTGTTAGAAAAATAAAAGCTAAGGCTAAAGAATTACCATGTTTAAATATAGCTAATCCTATGGCCTATAAAGTAGTAGAAACAGACGCCTCTGATATTGGTTATAGGGGAATTCTTAAACAATCAGTTGATGGTAAGGAGCAATTAGTTCGATATACTTCTGGTGTGTGGAAAGCAGCACAACAGAATTATTCGACAATAAAAAAAGAAATTTTGGCCATAATTCATTGTGTTACTAAATTTGAAGGTGATTTGTTAAATCAGGCTTTCCTTATAAGAGTAGACTGCCAAGCAGCCAAAGAAGTGTTAGTTAAGGATGTTAAAAATTTAGCATCGCGTCAGATCTTTGCTAGATGGCAAGCTATTCTTTCAGCTTTTGATTTTAAGATTGAATATATCAAAGGAGATACTAACTCTTTGCCAGACTTTTTAACTCGTGAATTTTTGCAGGGAAAGAATGGAATCTCAATTGATTAAGGGTAAAACCCCAACTATTTCCCGATCTAACAAAAAGAATGATCCTTTCAGAAAAAAGAATGATCCCTTTTTAATTAAAGCAAGCTTTATTAAAGGTAATTCTTCCTCCTATCAAGAGGAGCGTTCTCCCTGTATAATGACCATGTCATTACCTCTTCTGGCTATTGAAACTGAACATATTCAAAGAAACCCGGTTGAAGTTGCCTCGATGTATTTGAAAAATCATATTTTACCACATTATGGTAAGTCTAGAGATTTCTATGAAGCAATTCTCCTAGAAACAGGGTCTGTTCTTATACAACATAATGCCGTGGATAATAATATCCCTGGCTTCTCCAAATTGGAGATATTAAAGGTCCTCTCTTACAGAGATTGGGGAATGAATCCCCATGATTCAAAAAGTTTTATAAACTACCCCCATTTGAAACCAAAGTTCTATAATTATGCTGACTATATCAAAGCTTGGACACATATTTTATGTATATTGGATTCAAGCTCAAGGTAATTCAAGACCTTCCCAACCCAATTGGTTTCGAACAGTAGGTTTATGGGGGCCTACTAAAGATATATTACCGGGCTTTATTTCACAAGCCCTAGAAAAATTCATAAAGGCTAATAGTCATTCGTATGATAAAAGGCGGTTGACCCTGAATGGGAATATATTCCATATTTGGATAGACAATTGTTCATAAAATGGTGGGATAGGTATAATGCTTCCCATCTTCAGCATGCCATTCTTCTCAGCTCAATTCCATTACACACCACTCTTCTGTTTCAGCTCAAAGTCACCTGCAATTTCAGGATGAACCACAACCTGTGACCTAAGCATAACATCTAATCATTATAAACATCCAAACATCGTTTACTCAATCAGCACCATAAGTCCCATCTTCCCCGTTCTTTGATTTAACATAACCAGCACCACTATCTTTGACAGACATCATCACCCGTGCAAACATCCACCACTCTTCGTACTTCGTATCTTCATTCCTGTGCTTCAATAGTAGCTACAACCACAACAGATCACCAGCTCCATCAAACCCTTGCCTGAATTCAAACACCACTTCACTGCCTTCAAATCAACAGCAAAGAAACCCAACTTCTATTTCTCAATTTCAGTAACCACCAGATCCACCAGATCCCCTTTGTGATAATCCTCCTCGATTTCTCATCATAATGACTACAGCAAAAAAAAATATCAATAGACCAAATCTTAGCATAAAACAGTAAAGCCCCATTTTTATTTCAGTTTTTGACCCATAGAAACAACAAGGAGAAGAAAAAAATCAAACCCATAAATCAAGTGAATGAGAATAAGAACTATACCAAATCTTAGCATAAAACAGTAAATCTCCAAAATCTAAAAAAAAATGAAAATAGATGAAGAAATCTGACGCACTAAGAACACCCATTTCAATAACCTTGTAGTAAAGGTGAAATCTTATTCACCCTTTCTGATTGCTTTTAACAAGCTTAACACAGACATATTCATAACGTTAATAAAAATCAAACCTAAAATAGGCAACACTATGAAATCAAAGGAATATTTTTTTGAAATCCTCATTTTTCAACTCAGGATTGACCGTCACAGTTGAAATCAGACCAGAAAATGATCTCAAATACACATGCAATTGCACTTTAGCAAAAGCCCTAATTTCTTCTTCAGAAAATTCATTTTTTTTTTAAATCCTCATTTTCCAACTCAGGATTGACCATCCCAGTTGAAATCGGACCAGAAAATGATCTCAAATACACATGCAATTGCAGACCCAACAAAAGCCCTAATTTTTTCTTCAGAAAATCAAAAAAAAAAATAATATGACCATGTGTCTAAATCGAACGGAGACAGAAACCATAAGTGCTAATCTACTCTTCGATGAAATAAAAATCAGAATCAAACCCAAAAATCAAAACTAGCTAGATGAAAAAGAAACCCTGAAATTGAAAAGAGAAAGGGTTTCTTTACAGAAAAAATCGAGAAAAAAAAACTAAAACTAAAAATCAAATGCACCCTAAAACTTAAAATCAAACTAATAAAAGTGAAATTAACACATAAGAAAAGGGTTTCTTCAAACTCACCAAGAGAAAGGGTTTGAAAGGAGAAAAACATTTCGATGCAGTTTCTGAAAGGGGAGGGTTCCATAAAGAAAATGGTGAGGAGAGAGGAGGAGAGAGGATTTTCTGAAAGGAAAAGAGTGTTAAGAAGAGAAAGAAAGTTCTAGATAATTTATTTTCTTGCGTTTTTTTTAAAATAAAGTACAGGTTTATTAAGAGATAAATGAAATTCGTCTCTTTAGTTTGGGTGAAAATATCCAACCAGTAGTTTCAGTAGTTTGAAATTGGGTGGAAATAATTCTATCCTAATTTTATTCCCTCCAAAAGCATTCTAATGTTTTTCACTTTAGCATTTAGCATTGGGAGGGAAAAGTTCCCTCCAAAACATTTTATTTTTTCAGCTTGTGTGGGAAAATCCTCACTCAGATATTTGTTGTTTTGAATTTGGGTTGAAATATCTTTTCGAAGAAATTTATGAAATTACGATGGATTATAGGGTTGTTACGTTGGAACTTGGGTATCAGAGGAATGATTACCTAGGAATTACGTATCAGATAATTTTCTGAAAATCGGATTAGGTTTTTAAATACGGGACGTCGTCTCGCACTCTGCTAAGAAGTATTCCGTCGCGATCGTGGAAACTGAGTTTTCTGGAAACGATTTGTGCATAATGAATATACAATTCACGATTTGATACGTAAATGATGAAAATGAGATCGTGTTACGAAGCACTATTTCACAACCTTGTCTGTTACTCATTATGTTTTTTAAAATCGTTCGGGGTCGTGTGTCGCTTAGTTTCTTTTACCTTATAGGGTGATATATATGGTTTACTTTGATGTGTATGTTGTCGATGTTGAAGTATTCAACAGTATTTGCTGAAGGTGTCGTTGCAGTCAAATTTAAATTAAATAATGTACATTGTACCGTTGAAGTATCGGATTAATTTTGGTTATGAGCAAATTTACGTTCTTTAACAATCGTAAACTACATGTTGATAAGATATAAGAAATCTACTTCGAACGTGTTTACTCTTGTATTTCATTTATAAAAATTAGGTGTTGTATTATGACCACTTGTACTTTATTATAATGATCGACTTGTTTATGTTTTGTTGATAATTATTTTTTCGCAAAGAAATCAATTCACATCAAAATGCTAAAATCTTGTCTAAGCTTAGACAATAGATTGCTATAACGACCCCATCCCAAAATGTAGGCGTAACCACCCATGACAAACCATCAAATGACCTAATTAGTTATAGGTGCCGACAAATATATTGATTTGGTGGTTAGTTCCAGTGGCTAAAAGTATTTGACTTCTAGTAAACCATGCAGTTGGCAAACGCACATGCTAAAGCCTAATAGTGATGCCACAGATCTGTTAATTGGAATAGTTATCTACCAATGAAGGGTTTTGGTGGCTAAACCTATTGGATAGAAGTATTCAACCTCTAGAGCATTCTTTAGTGCCAAAAGACTGTGGTTGAAAGTTGCTAGTAACGCCAATAATCTGCTGATTGGTACAGATATATTGCAAGACCATATTCTTGTGGTTAAGACTAGTGACCAGATACATATAGCTTCTAGTGCACTTTGTGGTTGGCAAGACACGATGACTAAAAGCTAATAGCAACACATATGATTTTCGTGTTGCTGAATTATCGTCTCCAAATAATTGAACCCACCGTTGTTGCTGAAAAACCAGTGGGAAGAATTTTCTAGCCATCGGGGTTGTTTTCGGTTGCAAGTAATAGTTAGTAAAGTATTTCACCAACAACAGTTGGTAAGAAAATAGTCGCTAAAGCCAAGTTTTCTTATAGTGCGGGTCTTTTTTGTTCGAAACTTGGGGTCAACTACTAAAATCGGATGCCAAACGAAGTTTCTAGAGCCTCTAGAGTGAAGATCGTGGAAGGAAGGACTTTCTATTACGAATTTTACTCGGGGTTTTCATCTACTCGCATACGCAACAAAGCCATCTAGGGTTTGCACAAATTAAGAACTCTTGTGGGTCACCTGCCTTTACGAGATGCATACAGAAAAGATCCAGAGAGGGAAAATATCAACCCTGAATAATGGCGGTCCTTAAAGAAAAATCTCTTGCTTCATGTTCGGCTGTTTCACTTTTGCCTCTGCATCTCGATCCTCCTTCTTATCATGATCCAGCTCTTCGACTACCATGCGCCCCTCCAGAGTTTAAAAGATTATCAGAAGCAAGACCAGTAAGAGTTATCATTCTCATGATATTAAATCCGTCGGCAAGTGTCTCATCTGAAGTCAAGACATGGGTCCCGTGAAATCATCCTCATGCCGGTCAGTTGTCTCTGCACCCCGAATCTCTTTCTGAAAGTCCTCTGAAATTGTCGAAGCTCGCCTCATCTCCATACTACCAAGGGAAAACTCATTCTCACCATGAAGAGTACTCTACAAACAAAGATAAGATTAGATAAAGCTGCAGAGTTCAAATTACATGAGTTAAAATCAAGGGAGCAACAATGCACGACTAGGGTTTGCTTTAGTCCAATCCCTTAAAGTTTTGTCTCATCCAATCCCTTCAAGACTTGTCCTCTCCTAATCCCTCCAATCCTAACCTCATGCCTAGAGTCTTATCCTTATCAAGGAATCCATATCACATCTCATAGGATGCTCACATATTTGTTTGGGTCCACACTTTCCATGAAGAATCAAGAGAAGACATGCTTTTTCGTAACTAAGGATAAAAATGTACAAGCACGCCACAGATGCGTTTTGGATCAAGGGGATCAAATTCACGACCTACCATAAGCTAAGGAAGGTTAATTAGGTCATAAAACTCCAATAGGTCGTTTCCTAAGAGTCTCGATACATATAGAGTTCAAACGCAACAAGGACTCCTTTCGAATCGACCGGTACAGTTCGGCATACTTGGTAGCAACACCGAATCCCCCTACGAGTATTTCAGTTGAATCAAGGATTGCATTAGGACCGACGAAATCAAGACCTGCAGTAGGATATTTAACAATATTCGATGGCTGTGCTCCGTCTCTTCGGGTTTCTTCGACGCGAGAATTACTGAAAGCTGGGGACTGATGGGCGGCGGAAGCATCGTCAAGAGAGGATATTTTTATTGTATTTACAGCAAGTACATCTTGAGTCATTCCCACGTCATGAGTATACAAAAGAATATGGAATCAAACAAGGTATATCGAGATATGAAGGTGTAAGAGGCAAATTAAGGTTTGGCGACTGAATTTCTTTCAGGTGGGATTAGGGTTCACAGAGACCAAAGCCACGTCTTATACTAACATAAGGAAAGTTAATGAAGTCATAATATCCCAGGAGTCACACTCAAGACGTCATAACATGCAAAGGTCCTAGGAATACAGGAATCCTTTTACAATTAGGATTGTTGTGCACTGCCATGGGAAAACGTGCTAACTGACGAAAATTCGTAAGGAATTTTGGAGTAATATCTTGAGAAAATATGTTTCTTTATGTCTCTGCTACAATATATCCATAGGGCGCCTTTAACGGACAAGCGATCTAAGAGATGTGGTCCCAACATTGAAGTAAGTGCAATATGAAAAACTCCTAAAATTTTATACGGGATTACTGAAGTCAAAAGTATATACAGATTTGATTGTCCAAACAAACTCGGAATCGAGTCATTCTTTTTGCGTTAGAAAGCCTATCCTATTTTCTTTCAAATTTGGGACTGATTACTTTAATCGGAGCCCGATCAATATTTTACATTCATTCTCCCTAAGTGTCTCAAATCTGAAGTATTATGATGAACACCTAAACGAAGAGAATCCTTGACAAATACGACTACTTCTATTGATTCTATGGTCGAAGAAGTATGCATAAGAGATAATTGAAGAGAAATGATCAAGTTCTTATCCACTCATGGAATCAGACCCATACACACTGTTTTCCAACTAGAGTTCAAGTCAAGCAAAGAAAGAAGTTTCAGGAAAAGACGAAAAAGTTTGGCTCTTAAATGGAATCTCAGTACAAATAGGATTTGTCAAAAGAATGGACCGATATCTCCATACCTAGTACACGCCCAAAAGAGGTGGAATACAGTTATCTTTGTAGTCCTATCTCGAAAGGGAATCTCTCAAGCAAAAGGAAAAGGAATTAGAGCAAAAAGAGGAAATTAAGGCAATTTGGCTCAGATAAGGAAACCTAGGCTTTTCCTCCTTTAAAAAATTCCTCCAAGCTGTGGCCAAGACTTTACCTACTCGTGTAAACACTCTCCAATACTAATGGGACGTCATCCATTCCCTCGTAATTTTTTGGACGAGAAAATTTGAAAGAGAATTAGGGTTTTGAGGAAAATAACCCTAATTTGGCTCAAATAAGGAAACCAGGGTCTTTTCTTCTTCTAAAATTTCCCAAAACCATGGACAATCCCTTTTAATGCATGAGGATGCTCTCCTAGGCCAGAGGGACATGATTTATTCTCTCAGAATTTTTGCAGAGGGATCAAAGTCGAAGAGAATTAGGGTTTTACGAAAATAGCCCTAATTTCAAGAATTTAATGAAAAAAGGATTTATTCTAAAAGAGAGGGGACCGAGCCTCTCCCACTCTCTTGGACGGTTCTCTAAGCCTATTTCAATCCATTTTAGCTCATTACTCTTCAACAAAAAACGAGCTCATAAGGGATTTTGACCAAAATACCCTTATATTGGGATTTTGAGTATTTTTCAAAGAAGAAAGCCTTAATACAGCTAGGGACCGACCAAGCTCTCATATACTCATTCCAAAGGCCTCATACATGTGATTATTAAGTTCTCTAAGTGTTCACAGAGGAACGGTATTGAAACAGAATCCAGAGAGGCAGAATTTCAGAGAAAATAAAGGGAATCTAGCTTAAACTGGGAAATTGGATTTCATGATTTCCAAAAGCAGAACCAGAAACGCGCCGATCTCTCTTTCAAGACGTGACTATGACTATGGAATCTCCATGCCTCTCTCATGCCAAAGAAGAATCAAGCTCATAGTAGTTTTTGATGAAAATACCCTTAGTTTTAAAAGTATGTATTTTCTATAATAAAGAGGAGTTTGATTGGTACAAGGAATTAAACAAGATCTCATCACATAAGGTGCCGACCCCACAAGATAGATGCATACCTTCCAAGCCTCGTCAAGCCTCTCCAGAGTGTTTGAAGGAGAGAAAATTAGGGTTCACCAACATCAAGGCCAGCCAGGAACCGTTCAAAAATTCTCTCTTCCCCACATACTCACCTATACAAACTCAGAAGCTCAAGGATGCACAAAGAGAGAAATTAGGGTTTTGGCCCAGTAAACCCTAATTAACAAATTCAATTCGCTCAATACGGAAATTTTGTCTCATCAAGACTTCAGTATCATGTCATTAATGTCCAGCACAAAGTCCCAGGAAATTCCAAGGTCCAAAATCAATTCCAAGATCAAAGTCATAACAATCGAAGGCTAAACATCAATTCGGGGATTCTGCAAGTCTAAAAGGACGAACGAATTGTAATTGTGTACGAATGATTTGTTACCATCTATATACTCATCATAGAACAATCAGGGTTCTACTCTGAGTAGGGGACTTAATGTAGATGGTGAAATTTGGATAAGGGGAAAAAGTATCATTTCAACCCTATAGACAGAATTCAACTCTCACGGGAGAGATTAAGCCCTTGGCCCTCAAGGCATCCTTAGCCACGATTTCTAGTATACGTCCCCGCGAGATACTGTTGTTCGTGATACCGTGATTCCTAGCGCACATCCTCGACGAGATACTGCTGGTCACGTAGGTTCTGTAGAGCTTAAAACGTCCCCGACATACTTATGAACCAGAACAGCCATAATTCCAGCATGTCTTCGCGAGACGCAGCTAATTGTGATGCCATGATTCCTAGTATACATCCTCAACGAGATACTACTGGTCATGTAGGCTCTGTAGATGCGTAAATACGTCCCCAGCGGACTTATGACCCAGAGCGGAGATATACATATCTCCTGTAAGCATGACTCACCCTATTTGATATCAAGGACTAATTCCTAGTACATCATCGCGAGATACACTGGTCATGTCTGCTCTAGGCTCTGACTCGACTTACTGAGGTTTCCGGATAACTCCTAGGACATCCCCGCGAGAGTTATTCTACCTCTGAGCCTTTTCGACGGACTCCTAGAACATCCTTTCGAGATACACTGGTCTTGTTGGCTCATCATATGGACATACAGTTGATTCCTAGCACATCTCTGCAAAGATACGTTGGTCAAAGACAAGTGAGCCAAAGTCCCGCAGAGGCATTAATCGGGCGTACAAAGCCTTTTCTCTCTCTCCAGGATGAGTCCCAGCTGCTCACTGCTGATACATGAAAATAACCAATCCCATAATAGATGGCCCTTTAACCTATCAAAGGGTCCTTTTAAGATAAAGATATTAGGGGACTAGACCTAACCTACTAGAATGGGATAGCTCTAGTCCATTCAAGAGTGTATTAAGTTAGTTGGGCTTTGGACCAAGAGGAGAGCCTTTTAGGGTTTGGTAATAACTTAAGGAAAGGGAAATGGTAGTTTAGTAATATGTTAATCTTATGGGCACTTATCCATAAGATGGTCATTATAAAAGGGGAAAGAGGGCACACTTATTGAGATCATGAACACACCATTACTTCTCATAAACCTCTCTACACCTTGGAAGTACTTTCTGTGATTAGGGCTAGTTTCTCCTTCCCACGTTTTACCCCATCAACATTGCGACCACAGTGGGAGGTTCTTAGCCTCTTTTCCAGCATGATACTCCCAAGTGCGAGCCAGGAAGTACCAGCGGGTGGAGGACTCCCGAATCTAGACCATGTTTCTGTGGAAGACGTGCATGGATAAAGTGATGATAAGATACGTTTCCAAGTAGTGGTTACAACACCCATTGTGCAAGGAGCGGCAGCATCCCAGGGCGCAGGAGCGTCTCATAAGAAATGAGAGATACTCAAAGAAAAAGCTATAGCTGAGACAAGCGAGCAAGAGATGTCTGAGATACAAGAGGAGCTAGACGCATCTATTAAGAAACAACAGGAATTGCGCGGACGTCTGAAGCGACCAAGGGAGCAAAGCATGACAACCGTCAGGACAGTCGGTATGAAAAGCACCATTCAGGGTATGATGGAAGATGTGATTGCGAAGTACTTAGAAACTAATTACCGGGTGACAAAGCACGACGCCTATGATTCGTTGGAACCACCATACTCCGTAGAAGTTGCCGACTACTTGTATCCTGAAGATTACACATCACCGAAGTTTAAAACATATGGAGGAAAAGGAAATGAGCGAGAACATGTGAGTCGCTTTATATCAGCAATGAATGCATATGCTCAGGATGAAAGTCTTTGTATGAGAGAATTTCCGAAGTCACTTACGGACAACGCCTTCACATGGTACGATAACATGAAACCTGGAAGTATCAGCTCATGGTCCGCCATGGTGCAACTCTTTCTGATTTTTTTTTATTCTGCACAAAAAAGGGTGACGACAATAGATCTGGGAAGGTGTACCCAACAAGTAGGAGAGGAGATAGGTAAATTCATTACCCTCTTCTGAGAATTCATGTTAGAATGCCACGAGGATATTCCAGAAGAGCGCCTAGTGGAGATTTGTATCAGAGGGATGGATGTTGTTTTCCGACTAAATCTAACAAATTTCAAATTCCAAACCTTTGTTGAAGTTGAAGAGGCTGTAGCCCGGATATTAGACTGTGCGGACGTTATGCATTCAGGAGTAGGCGCACATACATGGAAAAAACACTCTGTCAACACTGCATCCGCACATACTTTCAATGATTTAGGGAATGAAAGAGAAAAAGACAGAGCTGCTTTTGGTTCTTACCGCGGACAGTCTGGGAGAAGAGGAGGAAGATTAGATGGAGGAAGGCCCAATCCTCCACCACCTTTGCCGTGCAGTAAAGAACAGATAATAGGACTCCTAGAGCAGTGGATATCAAACAAAGAAGAGGATTTACCACCAGTATCCACAGAACCTACTGCAGCGGACAAGAATCACGAGCGTTACTATCATTACCATAGGAGAGTTCATCATCCGACCATAGAGTGTTACTCCCTTCGATATATCGTGCAGAGGAAGCGAGCCAGGGGCGAACTAGAGATAGGAGAGCAAAGCATCAAGAATGACCCGCTTCCTCAATATCAAGTTATGATGATCTCACATGATCCGACTGAGGGAGAAGCATGGAGACCTTGGGAAGAGGCGGAAGAAGAACTTGAAGTGTGCGAAGCTTCCGAGGAAGTAATCTTTTCAGACGTGAATGGAGTTGCTAGTAAATTTGCTCAAACTGTTCTGGCTCTGCAGTTCTTCGACTCCCTAGGTTTTAGTGAAGACCAAGTTCGCGAAGCGTCCAAGGCTATAACTGCAATTGCATCCGGGAAGGCGTACAATCCGATACCTAAAGAAGCCATTACCTTTACGGACGAGGATATTTGCTACCCGGGAGAACATCTTCGCCCCTTATACCTAACAACTTTCATTAACAAACAACCTCTCAAGCGAGCTTTCATAGACGGTGGGGCTTCACTTAACCTGATTTCAGTACACATGTTGGAAACATTGGGAGTGTCACGCGCAACAATCAAGATGCGCGCAACGACCATACGAGGATTTGGAGGACAGACTCAGACAGCAATAGGGATAGTACATTTGATGATAAAGATCGTACCTATCAGAGCACTCACCCCATTTTACGTGCTCGAGGATGATACTACATTCCATGTGCTGCTCGGACGAGGATGGATCTTGAATCATAAGGTAGTAGCATCAAAATATCATCAGTATGTCAAGACTAATATTGGAGGGAGGCAGTTCCGGATCCCGGCTACGAGCAATCCATTTGGGTCAGAAGAGGCCTACATGGCTGACGCGGTCTTCTACATGCAACCTGTCTTGAGTCAGGAAGAGCAACCGGAGCATCTAACGCCACTTCCAAAATGGGAGGAGTTCCAACCATAGGAGCAGACAAAACAAAAAACTAAGTCAGTGTTCAGTCCATCACGGATGGGACCTGCCACAGGGAATAAGAGAGCAGTAGCGGAAACAAAGAATATCCAGTTCAAACGCTTCTCGCGGCCGGAAGGCGGACACGTCTACCGCTTATAGCAATTAGCCGGGGAAGTCTCGCAGAGCCAACATGATTGTGTTATGTCATTAGCAGATGTGGAAATAGCGGAGACAACCCCAATGATCGAAGACTCACATGAAGAAGTAGAGGTTCCTGTTTCGGAGGAAGAAATTATAGAAAATCTGCCCGAGGAAAAAATAAAGGTCGATCCAACACTTGATGGGTTAGAAGAAATAAACCTTGGCTTGGAAGAAAATCCCCGTTGCGTGCGTATAAGTAAGCATCTGGAAGAAAAGGAAAAATTACGGATGATTAAGTTGCTCCGCGAATACCAAGACGTGTTTGCGTTTACATATGATGAAATGCCTGGCCTGGATAGTGGTCTGATCGCGCACAACCTCAATGTCTCACCCGAATACAATCCTGTCAAGCAGCGAAGCCGTAATTTTCCGGAGAAGATAGAGCTCGCCAGTAAATAAGAAGTGAAGAAGCTGTTGAAAGCTAAGTTCATTAAACCAATCCAACATCCCGTGTGGTTGGCTAACATCATCCCGGTAGCAAATAAGAATGGAAAGGTTCGATGCTGTGTCGATTATCGAGATCTAAACCGCGCGTGTCCTAAAGATGATTTTCCCATACCGAATATAGACGTAATGGTGAATAACACGTGCGGATATGGTATGTTTTCTTTCATGGATGGGTTTAGCGGGTATAATAAAGAAAAGATGGTCGCAGAGGACGCCCATAAGACAGCTTTTCAGACGCCGTATGGAAATTTCAACTACGTTGTGATGCCATTCGGATTGAAGAATGCAGGCGCGACTTATCAGCGGGAGATGGTAGCTATCTTCCACGATATGATGCATCAGATAATGGAGGTATACATAGATGATGTTATGGTAAAATCAAGAGCACGAGAGGACCATTTGGATCACTTAAGGCGTGTTTTCATCAGATGTAGAAAGTATCACTTAAAAATGAACCCCCTCAAATGCGCTTTCGGAGTCATCTCCGGAAAATTCCTGGGGTTCGTGTTTACGGACAAAGGGATATAGATTGATCCAGACAAGGTTGAAGCGATAACCACTATGAGGTCGCCCGCAAATGTGAAAGAATTGCAAACTTTTATAGGAAGAGTGTCTTATGTCCGGAGATTCATCCCCGGATTGGCACAATTACTCTCTACATTCTCACAATTATTAAAGAAGAACAAACAATATGAATGGGGCGATGATCAAGAGCGGGCCTTCCAGAAGCTCAAAGAATGCCTAATCAGCGCACGAGTCTGACGACCACCTTTCAAAGGCGAGCCCCTCTATCTATACATAGCATTTACTAACGTGGCAATCATAGCATTATTGGCGCAAGATCTTGGCAACGATCAGCTGTGTCCAATCCATTATATCAACAGAGGTTTTAGAGACGCAGAATTCAGGTATTCGAAAGCGGAACAAGCATGTTTAGCCCTCATATATGCCACGCAAAAATTACGATCCTATCTGCTCGCTCATGAAACTATAGTAGCGGCAACTGCAAATCCGATCGCCTACTTAGCTACGAAGCCAGTCCTATCAGGCAGAATAGCCCACTGGTTACTGCAGCTATCCGAGTTTGAACTGAAATACCAGTGGTCCAAAGGAGTACGCGGGCAAGCATTTGCAGACTTGTTGGCCGCATTCCCAGGAACGGGTGTGATGGAGATAAGCGAAGAGATACCCGGAGAGATCGCGGAAGTTGAAGAAGAAAAACGATGGGTGATGTTTTTTATGGTTCATCATACGGTTCGCATGGGGGAGCCGGTATAGTTTTCGAAACACCTACGAAGGATCTGTTATCTTTTGCCTTCAAGTTAGATTTTGAATGCAGCAACAACGTAGCTGAATATGAAGCGTTAATTCTGGGATTGCGAATGGCGGAGGAGCTTCATCTAGGGGCGATAGATATAAAAGGGGACTCAAAGATGGTCACAAGACAGATATCAGGAGACTTTCAGGTGAAAGAACCGCATTTGGCTATTTACTGATCCGAGGTCCAAGAGCTTATAGGAAAAAGAGGGATACTGTCATCGAACATACTGGCAGGACAACTAATCGCCATGTTGATGCACTAGCAACCCTAGCATCAAAGATGCAACTGAACGAAGCGGATGAAGGAACGGTGGTGGTGAAGAAAAGAATGTTACCAAGCACATGGAAAGAAGACGTGGCATTCGAACAGAAGGATGATCGGAGAACGGCTTATATTGAGGACCTTATTAAGGAAGCGGATGACCAGCTTCTGCCTACTAAAATCCTAAAGCAATTTGTCATAATAAGAGGAGCATTATATTTTCGAACACCTGGAGGAGCCTTATCACGTTGTGTAGGGAAGCTAGAGGCACAAAAACTGTTGAACCGTATTCACGAAGAATCCTACGGACAGACGAGAGGAATTCCATTATATCGCCGCTTACAGAGGATGGGTGTATACTGGCCGAACATGGCGGTTCAAGCGGCAATAATACAAGATAAGTGTGAAGTTTGTCAAGCACCTCCATAACAAACAGAGGTATGTAGTGCAGAAATAAAATATTGGAGACAACCTTATATAGATTTCATCCAGCATGAGCGTCTGCCGCTGAACAGACAAGATGCACTTAAGGTTCAGAGGAAAGCCGGACGCTTCTTTATAAGAGAAGGAATTCTCTACAGGAAAAGCTATGGAGATAAGATATTGCGATGCTTGTCACAAGAGGAAGCGGAGATAGTCATGGCTACAACTCATAATGCGGAGCATCAGGGTATGAGGAAACTTTTCCTGCAACTGTACGAAGGAGAGTTTTATTGGCCTGTGATGAAATTCGATACAGCCGAACACGTGAGGAAATGCCAGCAATGCCAAAGCCATGGGCCGCTGATCCGCGCCCCGCATACCCTGCTACACAGTGTCGTCACTCCATGGCCCTTTCACAGCTGGGGACTCGATATCATAGGACAAATAAGTCCGATTTTTTTCAGACGACATAAGTATATCATCACTGCGACCGAGTACTCCTCCAAATGGGTAGAAGCCATTCCACTCCGGGATTATTCAGGAGCTACAATTGCGGCGTTTATTAAAGAACATATCATATGTCGTTTTGGCGCACCGATGGTCATCCGCTCGGATAATGACACCTCTTTTGTCAACCAGACTGTTAAGGAACTGCTAGATCAGTACGGAATAAAGTTCCATACTTCAACTGTCTATTACCCTCAGGGGAATGGACAGGCATAGGATACTAACAAAACATTATTGAGGATATCAAGCCACACAGTACATGATCACCATAGAAGATGGCATGAGCAGCTTCCCCTTGCACTCTAGGCATACCGTATCTCCAAGAGAAGTTTGACCGGTGCCTCCCCTTACTCCATGGTATACGGAGAAGACCCAATACTACCAGCGGAGATTGCTATTCCTTCTGCACGCGTATCCATGGCCAGTCTCACCACCCCAGACGAGGTTAGTCGTTTTGCTCATCTTGATACCTTAGAGGAATGACGAGCTAAAGCTGAGCGATTCACGGAAAAGTATAGGCAAAGGACGACAAGATACTATAACCATAAGGTAAAATAGCAAACTTTCTGTATAAATGACGTAGTCATGAAGATTGCCCCACATGTTCAACGAAATGAGAAGGCAGGAAAGTTTGCGGCGAATTGGGAAGACCCCTACATGATTAACGAAGCAACAGAGAGCGGATATTACTACCTCAAGCGGATGAATGGGTCACGGATCAATAACCCTATCAATGGTAAATGGCTTAAAACCTATTATGCATAATAACTAAATATATGCCGAACGGTTGATTAGCAATAATACAATCATCCTTATCTTAAACTATGAGTCATTCTAAATAGCCCTGAGTATGGCTAGGTTCCATGCACGACCCAATGAAGTGCACCAATAGCTCTGAGTATGGCTAGGTTATGTGCACGACCCAATGAAGTGCACCAATAGCCTCGAGTCTGGCTAGGTTCCGTGCTTGACCTAATGAAGTGCACCAATAGCCCTGAGTATGGCTAGGTTCCGTGCATGACCTAATGAAGTACACCAATAGCCCTGAGACTGGTTAGGTTCCGTGCATGACTAATAAAGTGCACCAATAATTTCAGAGCCGGCTAAGCTCCGCGCATGAAGCATAATAAATTGCGGAGGATAACCATAGACACAACACATCAGATAAATATTAATCTTGACTAATCCAAGTGATGAATACATTTAAAAGGCGGAGCAGATGAAAGGTAAATACAGAATAAGAAACACTGTGAGCACTAACACTGCATAAAAGATAACGTAACTGATATGCTCATTCATAAACATTCGGAGTAATACACGAAACGGATAAAACAAAACATTCTATGAATAAAAATCCATTAGGTTAAGGAATTGAAGACAGCACTGAATTCGCGCGCCTCAGTCTACCGCACGCAACAGCCAAGTCATTCTCTCTATGCTCCATCCAGACACGAGAATTAGAAAATACCTCAAATGCTTCATCTGAAGCCATGACATTCTCCACTGAAGGATCGACCCGACGAGCACACAACCAATCCATATATAAATCAATTGCAAGAAGATATTGAGTTTGGCGAACCTCAAATAGATCTTCACACTCACGCACAAGGCGAGTATTTCCGATAACAGTGGCTTGTAAAAATTCAAGTTTTTGTTTTTTAAGAAACAAACATAAAGAACTGATCGATTCTTCCATAGTTACTAATCATCTTTCTCTGAAAGCCTTTAGGCTATATATATATATATTTAAAAAAAAAATGATGATGATGATGGTAGTAATCTTCTTAAGAACGTTCAGTTATAAGCGAGCGGCAATAAGAAATGTCTTCATCTAGGTCCTGCGTCATCAACTGAACTTCACCATACTGAGTAGTGGAGTCGGTATAAGCATTACACACCTCTTCTAGCACCTGATGAATCTTGTGCAAAACATCGCCGGAGGCATGGGCTTCTTGAGCTATGGTTAGCGTTTCCTTATGCTCCTCAAAGGCTTTGCGCGCTTTATCCATAGCGATCAATCGACAAGTCTGTAATACCCCAATTTCGTACTTTAATACTAGTAATCGTGCTAATTCTGCTTTCCTATCGGTAGGATGAATAAGAGCATACACAACGCACAGAGTCAAAACACATCCACGAAGATTAGGACCCGCCTACTGAGTGATGAACCCATGACATTCAGCTATCGCTTGCTCAATATCAGTCGTCATAATTATCGACTCTTGGAATAGTCGCTCAGCCCTGTTCCGATTAGCAACCGTATCATCTAGTACGCGTTGCACTGCCAGAGTCAATCTCCCATACGCCTGCATCCTCTAATCTATTGAATACGTTTCATACTGCTCATCAAACTGCACGCGTGTGGTCATTCTATTCGCCATTCTGATTTCTCTAAGCACCTCTACCTCAGCCTTCACCAATAGCAAGCGACTTAGCTCATGGTTCTTATCATAAGGAATGACTAGTATCGACACAGGAGCCAAAGTCATAGTGTAACCATGTAGACGATGATCTATCCGCTGCAAAATATAACTGACAACCAAAAGAAAAAACAGAACAATAAAAGAAACTCGAAAGACGCTAAATAAAGCAATCCCATATACCTCTACTTATAGAAACAAATGATAATACCACATTAATTACAATCCAACCATAATAATAAATGCAGATAACTGAATAGTAAAATATGTCTTGCAAGAGAAAACAAACCATCAAAGTTTTCCTATTCTACCCAAACAAAATCAAAGAAATTATTGTTCGAACCCACTTATAACAACCCTAAAATTAATTAATGTCCAAAGTGACCAGCTCCGCTCTCTTCTTAGTAAGGCGCCCATTAACCTCCTCAGCGGCAACTCGGGCGGCCCTCATCTCCTCAGTAGCTTGACCAACGTCCGCCATCAGCCAGTCATATGCCGTTTTCTTGACATCAGCAACATTGAGCAAGCGTCTGTATTCTCGATCCAGTTCATCAATTTCACAAGGCAATATGATCCGTGCATTATGACTCGCCTTTGCCAGATCCAATAGATTCTTGAGCCAATGAATGGGAAATCGGAGAACTAGATAAGTGTGAATGAAGGCGTCCCACTTCCTCAGAGTAGCCGGATCTATAGGAGTTTCCTTCGCCTGAGAAAGGCCGCTATATCCAGTAAATCCTCATTAGCCACAACTAAAGAGTTGGCGGGCATTTCTTCATGAACAAACATATGGCCAAACCTCTCCACTATGTGTCGGTAGTTGGATGCTTTAGACGAAGGGACCCAAAACCCATGGACCAGCTCGAAGCGGCTATCAACGCCAGCCTCCGCCACTAAAATAGCACGAAGGTATAGAAACTGAGGATCTTTTGGAGTATCCATCGGCTTGGCATCATCGTCCACACTGCGGGAAACCTTAGGAGTCGGCTTGCAAGGTTTTTGTCGTTTATCGTTAGCACTCCCAGATTCGCTACCTTTAACTTGCTGGCTTGAGCCGTTCCCTTTACTATGGGCGCCATCTCGCTTTCCCATATCCTAAGGAAATAAAAGAAAGTGTAACTAAGTATCCCGACACAATAAAGGAAGTAATGGTAATGACAAAATGCGTAACACATACCGGATCGAAAGGAGCAGGAAGATTGGTAGGAGAATGAACCGATCGACGAGAGGAGGAAGAAGAGCTTGATGCAGCTGGCTCCGAGTAACCTAATAACATAAGAAAGCAAGAGAGGAAATAAAATATTTTTATCAGAAAGACATAGGGAATGGAGATGTATATATAGATCACCAGGTGCATTTAATAATAACGAAAGAATATTTTGACTGGCACGTGTCAATACTCGAAACTCAACAAGGGATAGTATAGTATATTCACGAGACTTAGAAGGGGAAGAATTTTGGTCCTTGGCACTGCCCTTAAGCCAACTGTCCTCTTGGGAATAGTCATGAACGGAGTGATCCGACTCAGACTCGCTCGCTGCACCCAGCATATCGGAAGGAGTATGAAGGGGGTGATTAGGATCTTGAACCATCTTTACAACTAGAGGGCGAGTGGAGTGTAAAATCATACGTGGAGAAAGCACTTCGGGACCACTTTGACTAACTGATCGGCCTAGTTGGCGTTCCACACGATCAATGAACGAACTCGCGGATGGTGACCCCATTTTTGGAGCCTGCGGAGAAAATGGAGTGGAAATATTAGCATTATGAAGAGAAGGCAATCATGGAATAGGTAGCATGCCAACATCCCGCTTCATCTTCTTAGCCCGCCGATCAGACCTTCATTCGTTGAGAGGCAGATTAATATACTCTTCAAAGAAGAGGCCCCTAGGCTTCCAGCCAATAGGCGGAGAATTCTAAAAGAATATGACAAACAAATATAAAATAAGCTGGAGAGGGCAACCTTTATTACAAGAGGAGAGCTTGTATTTCTTAGCAATCTCTTCATTCAACTTCACGCGACCCGATGCGTGCATTTCTTTGAAATTCTCCTTGGTTAAAGCCGGAGGAGCATATGGTTCCTTGAGGAGAAGATTTTACATTCGTGTTGACACCCTTGCGATACTCAAGCCACCCGCTGGTGACACTGACTTTCTATTGGGGTTGGGGTTGGAAGAAATCAAAGTAGCATTGACGATCACTCATCCGAAGACCATCTTTAAAAACAAAGCGATTAAAGTTCTTCCGGATCTCCGCCTCCTCCTCAAACGAAGAAGGAAGAGGGGGACTGTAAGGGACTCCCTGATCAAAACCCAGCTGTCAAGCCACACGAATGGTATTATACGTATCAGATGAAAACTTCCCGCCGTAAAAACCAGGAAGATGTCCTGGCAAGGTAAAAACAATGATGTCAAAGTCTTCAGACGAGGGCGTATCTGTGGAAGTCATCCTCCGCTGGGACTTGATAACAAAGTTATATTGCAAGGAACCAGTACGTCCATCTTGATAAGTGATAGGGTTGAAGTCATCTCCTTTATCCATGAAATCCTTGAGCTTGGCCTTAGGCAGAAAACCCTTCTTGTGATACAGAGCCATCCGGGGATGGGATTGAGGTACCGTCACAAGTCGCTTAGAACCATATTTCTGAACAACCTCCTCTTGCCGCGAGAGAGCAAGAGGATTTAGATGGGAAGGTCTGTATAAGGGAAAACGCTCCCAAGCCCATGCTTGAATAAAGTTAGCAGGGAGGTAAGTTTCTACATCATAAGAGCCATCCACGCGACGAATATTACACGCTAGCAAATCCAGATGATGATACAGACCACCTAGGAACATAGGGGCAAGTGGGAATAATACGCGAGGGACATCAATACCGCCATAGAGATGAGTTCGTTCTTGATAGTGTCCCGGGGACTGTACTCGAACACATCATGACACAACCAAAAGAGAAGGAAAGCTGCTAGTTCCGCCCGATCTGTTTCCCTGTCACGAGGAGGAACACCTTCACGGGGGCCAGAAAGCATAGGAGCCCAATATTTGATCCAACACGAAAAATAGGCTCGGCGTTGCCTAGGTTTTGGTTTCTGGTCGCTCTTTATCTCTTTCACATCATCAGATTCTTCAGAAGCAGATGATCTTGGGCGAGCATCTTTAATGGCGGATGCCATGAGTTTTGAGGAAGATGAAACATTAACTGGAGGATCGATAGTGGTGGACACAATAGCTTTTCCTTTCCTTTTACCTACTGAGCCATCCACTTCGCTTGGAGCTTCAGTTTTGACTCCTCTTGGCGGCTGGAATGTTATAGAATTTTACTTGGCTGCAATCAAGTGATCGCGAAGGAGTCTGTTACTTTTGTTCAGAGACTTGTGAAGACAGCAATCCTCGAAAACTGTATCCCCGTGGATGGGCAGGCCAGTAAGCGCCACTATGTCCTCTAAAATGGGAGCCGCCTCGCCCCAGGAGAATAGAAATGTGTGAGGATCGATTTCCCAACGCGTGCATAAACGAAGCAAGCTATCCGGATCTCGACAAACACATCTAAACTTCGAAGCCTCTAAAGCAGACTCTATACTTAAAAAGTGGATGGTCCTCTTGTGATCCGGATTGGATTGAATATAATCCACCCACGGGTTCCAGGCTGCATGATATTCAGCGGACGAACGAAGACTGACTGAGGGAAAAGTGTAGTCCCCCCTATGAACAGCTAAATAGGGAAGATCCTCAAAGGAAGGTATGGGAGGTGACTCCGCTTGAGGACGGATAAGCCAGCCTTCAGACGCGGATGAAGGAAATGGGTGAGAATTCAACATGCGTGAAACCCAATTGTCATCAGCCGGGAAAAGAGTCATATTATCATCCTCCGCGGGTGGTCGTAGTTTATCTTTAAGTCGGGGACTACTCCTTATCTCATCCAGTGTGTATGGCTCCGATATGAGGGGCGCGTCATGGTTAGGCGATTCGTTAGACATGGCGGGTGAGAAGAAAGGGATGAAAGAGAAAAGGTTGTAGTAAAGAAAATGATAATTGAGAAGCGGTGTACCCTCTATTTATAGGGAGGTAAAAGAATGAGTGGTTACTGGGTAGGCCAGTAACTGCAGCATCCCAATGGTCGCGAACTTAAACCGCCTAAACTCACCAGTTGTAACTGTCATATCAACGTGTGACTGTTGACACGGTCTTTGACCGGTCAAACAGTCAGGGGACAAATGTTGATACATGAATATAACCAATCCCATAATAGATGGCCCCTTAACCTATCAAAGGGTCCTTTTAAGATAAAGAGACTAGGGGACTAGACCTAACCCACTAGAATGGGATAGCTCTAGTCCATTCAAGAGTGTATTAAGTTAGTTGGGCTTTTGACAAGGAGGAGAGCCTTTTAGGGTTTGGTAATAACTTAAGGAAAGGGAAATGGTAGTTTAGTAATATGTTAATCTTATGGGCACTTATTCATAAGATGGTCATTATAAAAGGGGAAAGAGGGGACACTTATTGAGATCATGAACACACCATTACTTCTCATAAACCACTCTACACCTTGGAAGTACTTTCTGTGATTAGGGCTAGTTCCTCCTTCCCACGTTTTACCCCATCAACAATCATAAAGAAATTCAGATGCGTTAAGAAAATCTTCGGAGAGATTTTGATCCGTCCGCAAAATCTCGGAGAGATTCAAATCTCTCTACAAAATCACGGAGAGATTTTGAGCCGTCCGCAAAATCTCAGAGAGATTCAAATATCTCTGCAAAATCACTGAGATATTTTGATCCGTCAGCAAAATCTCGGAGAGATTCAAATATCTTTGCAAAATCACGGAGAGATTTTGAGCCGTCCGCAAAATCTCAGAGGGATTCAAATCTCTCCTCAAAATCTCGGAGAGATTCAAATGATAGGCACGCGCCTTACCTAGCGCTCAAGCTTATTTCTCAGCCTCTCAAACACACTCACGGCTAGTAAATTGAGCTTGAACTATACATATTTGTCCAAAAACGTGGATAAGCTCTCTTGAGCTCCGCATGCTCAACAAAGGGACCCACAAACAATAATACGGTCTTCACATGACATATGTAACCGTCCATGGAGAGAGGGAGATCAGCCTCAGCTCCTCTCACACTATGCATACGATTCCTGAGGAATTCCATGCCTTTTCACGTGACTCATCCTAGTCATTCTCACAAAACAGAGAATATCTCTCTATCTTGGCCAACTCGGCTAAAGAGAATATTTACCTCTCAACACATCATCACAAAGGCTGACTCAGCTTCATTAATAGGGGGATATCAATTAGGGTTTTGGTCTAGCGGTCTACGACACGTGTGAGGAATACCCGGCTTATTTCTCACCGCAAAAGAGAGTAAAGGCGGTGGAATAATGAGATAAACTCAACCTAGTTTATCCCTATTCCTAAAGAGACGGGAGAATTGTTCCGCACGGCACGGAAAGCAATCCTTATCTTCACTGACTTGAGATTAGAGAACTCATCTATAAATAGGTTATCTATTTTCCAAGCTATGATCATTTTTCTCATAACCTCTCAGAGCAATAACTTGTTCTCCGATCTCTCTCTTCATCTGCTTCCCTCCCTAAGACCAGCCCTAAACCTCCATCCCTGTGACTGAAGCAGCCTTTGAACAGCCACTTTGCGTGGTTTAGGCGAAGACTGTTCGTGCTCAACCTCCAGAAACTCACTTTCAAAACCCTAGAATCCCATATCTAGCCTCTTACCGATTTTAGGTAACTGCACCTCCTTGCAAACAAAATCGAATGATGGCTTTCGGAGAAACCATCTTCATCTTATCACTTTCTCTGGGGTTTACAAGAAGATGAAATTTATGGCCTTGAGGAGACTTTGTTGGTTTATACTTAACCACAAAAAATTTATCATCCATATTCAGAGTGGTCTTAATCACGCTCTCATCTCAATCATTAGAAACGCAATCATAATTGTCCTCTGGTATCTCAACGGATCGTCTAGGCATGAATACTTCAATGCACCATGAAGGGGGATAAAAAACTCAAAAAATCAGCAAGATTTGTAACCTAAAGAAGGCCGATTTTAGAAGAGGATTACATCGCAAAGTCGCATATATCGATCAGAAACGATGAAAACAAAGGAAAGGTAATGAAACTCTGATTATTACCTGTTTATGGTTCAACTAACGACCAGTAGTGATGGCACAAGAGTTTCTGCTACAAGGACTTCCTCTCTGTTGTACCAAAGTTGATTAAAGCATCTACGGAGATGTTTGAAGCACCGGAAGTCAAAAATACGGTATTTTGACCTAAAACTTCATTAATTCGTGAAAAATACTAAAATAAATTTTCTTTCCATGGATGAAGCATCATGAGGCATAGAAAAGGGAAAAAAAAAAACTTACCGGAAAGTTGTCGGTGCCGTAAGTCGGCTGACCGACGTGTTTTTCCGGCGAAACTCGCTGCTGACGGATGAATGAAGGAAGGAGAGGAAGAGGCGCTCCTGCTGGTCGGTCGTGGTGGTGATAAAAGGTAAAGAAATTAAAAGGGTTTTATTCCCTTTTATATGTATTATTAGGGTTTTCTAGTTTCAGTCGAATTAGGATTCCTCTTTCAAGCAGCACTCGTGCCACACGCGGGTCAACATGGTCCTTCTACCACTAAAATCAGCATACCTCATCAATTCATGCTCTCTGTACAATGCCCAGTCATCGAGAAATAACTCTTACGACTGACTATTACTCCTTCAACAATCATTTGGCATAATTCGAACATTATTGGATCGGAAATCCTGGTAACATCTGACAACTGAACCTTTTTATTCATTTTGTTTATGTTAGAAAACAAATCACCATCTATATGCATACTTCGGAACATGACTGTCCCACACTAAGCAGGGGACTTAATGTTGATGGTGGATTTTTGACGAAAGTCATATTCGTAAAATCATATTGGAAATCAGGTATCTCTGATCAATATCGGAATCATAAGAAATTTGTATCTTCACAAAGAGTGAATCGCAGTTCTGTAATATCATGGCGGTAATAACATATAATAGCAATATTAGGGTTTCTGAGGCAGAACTTTTAATATGCAATTCATTTCATTATTAAAAGATGAAAGATTCAGCACATTTTATTTGAATTCGGAATTCATTCCTGGTGTTTGACTTAACCCGGAATAATATATGATGCTGATCACATCATATCTGAACGCTCCTAGACATATTGTATGCTAGTATAGAGCAATGGATTAATTAAATCTAGTCGCAGTATTCATCGGATTGAATTCCTAGAAATTATGTACAAATTAGACCCTAAATATTTATCTACTCAGGATCCATGGCATTTCTCAGTCGAATTTCATGGAAAGTAATGGATATTTACCTTTTGGGCGATTGCGACGTCGCGGGTAAGCCCCAAGAAAGAGGCACGGGTGTATTTAGTGATAATGCTCAAAGGAGCATTCATGGAAGAACTAGGATTGGAAGTCTGATTAGAGAAGAAAAGGAATAGATAAAATAATAATAAAATAATGAAAGAACCGTGAGGGTGGGTCCACTTGGCTAGCCGGCCGGCCGGCCATGCCACCGGTTCTAGCCGGCCCTTCCCTCCTTACCTTATTTTATTATTATTATAATAAAGAAAAAGGTTCATTACACATCAACGATGACATCGGTGGAAGGAAAATGAGCGACAAGCTGAGTGCCTACACCCTTTTGAATAACAATGCCTAGCCTATGAAAGAGAAAGCCACCTACCTTGGAGTTGGCATCATGACCAATGAGACAGTTTCTTAATCTTCTCAGAAAAGTAATTGTATCTTCACTTAGCTCGCCTAAGGTAGAAAATGCCAACACCCCAAATCCATATCTAAGTGCAGCACACTTGTCGAGGTATTTGTGACATTTACGAGTAATTGCAGCTAAAATGGCATGCCCTGGAGTAAAGTTGCGTGTCCTAGCAGTTGTGAATGGCGAAACACCTGTGACATCAAAGCATACATCCTTACCATATATCCAATTATACACGATAATATCAGCTGGCTTTAAGTCTTTGATGGAGTTCGACAGAACACCCAAGGAAGCTTCTTTCTTTGCGGGTACACCGGCTCTATAGCAAATGTCAGCCAAGACATCTTTCACGAGATCATGACGAAATTTAATACCCACATCTTTGGCGCAATGTAAAGCATGGTCTCCGAAGACGTCCATGGGTCTACTACAACTAGAGCATACAGCGTCTTTGTCGAAAAAAGGTATGCCAAAACGATATTGGAGCACGACACGGAAGTGTCTTGGCCCAACTGCCTGATTAAGTCCATTGATTGGAATGGCTTTGAGAAAGTCCATCGCATGTGCTGTACGGTTTCTCTGCCAAAGGAAGAAGTCATGCTCAGATAAGGAATAACTTGTGGGGATCTTTTCCATAATAACACCGAAGTATTTAACCGCTAGAGACTTCATATACTGAGTGGCGTCGTCATTGATGTTGAAGGTGGAAAGAGATAGTCCACAGGCCTGAGTGTATGTCTGCAAGGCATGTTGATAGCTGTGGCATGATTCTAAAGTAGAAGAGCATGATAAAATGGCGCTTTGCAGGAACTGGGTCTAAGCACAAGAAACAAGATAGCAATAGTTCCCCGTATCTAACATACTAAGAACACCAAGGCCTCCGCTTTTGATTGGCAATGTAGCAATGCGCTGCTGAATCAATCCAAAGCCTGCTCTGTTTCCAACCACTATCTTGCGCAAGTAATGCATTAGATGTTTATCAAACTCCAAGTAATGCATTATAATAATATTATTATTAGAGCATTGCTCGGTCGAACTCGCATGCGTTGCTATCTCAAGCATGTTTGTAAATGTTAGTGATCAAAACTATAAGTCTTGATTTCTTGCCTATTTATAGATGTCTCGGACTAGGACATAGATAGTGTAGTTGAGCTTAGATTTCTCGGCGTTCATCATTTGAAGACGAAGAAATACTAAGGGGAGATTGTGGAACTTCATCGACAAAAGGTATGTGGAGACTTAAACTCATCTATCACTTGGAAAGTCTATTTCTACTCTATCTCCTATATTGAGACATAAGTCATTTTACGATATATTTTTCTACTATACACATTTGAGATTTCGAGATGAGTATATCTCGCTTACATATTTCTCGAAATATATGTTGGTAAGCTTTCGCTTCGACCAAGTTCATCTTTTATCATGAGAAAATTGCCGAGTAACATCTTACATGGTTTGTGTGATACAATCATTTGGTGTAAGACTTGGAATGTTTCGATAATGATTATTTCAATATCTTGAAAATTGCTTTGATGCTAATAGTATGTGAAAACGGTTATTGTCATTATAAAAGAATGTTTCAATGATTGAAATAAAGAGTTTAGAATCTTGTATCCTTCTTTGGATATAAGCATATTGTGTGTTCGCACATTTGTGTATAAGTCCAAAACCGGGAACCTAAAGTATGCATACTTGTGTGTATACAAAATGGTTGGAGGAGACTGGATAAGTATGCGTACCCATACGCATACTGGCGGAAGTTCACGTCCGTGAATTTCTGCTGATGTTGGATTTCAAAACCAACTCATTCAGTTACCTAAGTATGCGTACCTGTACGCATACGGGCGGAAAGTTCACGTCCGTGAATTTCTGCTGAGTTTGAAAAAACCAAACTCACAAAACCGGTTACTTAAGTACGCATACTTAAGTGGTTACTTTCTAAAATCGGTAGTGTACATGAACTTAAACATTTATCAATAAGGAATGCAATCTTTGCAAACCGTGGCTATAATGTTCATTAATTGATTCGAGTGAATCAAACCGATTTTGCTTCAATTGTGTTCTTGTATAAATCTATGAGAATATATCAATTGAACAACTCTTTAACTAGTTTCATTTGAGTCATTTGAACTAGTTATGGTTAAGATGAATAAGGTTGATATGAGAGTAATCATATGGCTAACCTCGGTTAACTATTTGTGAACCAACATGGTGTACACGTTTGGGTACGGTTACATAAACCTAAATGAGGGTACATTTCATTTGTGTGTAACAAGCTAAGTCGATCTAACGGTTGAAAGATATTAGCTTGGTAGAATCAGGTTTTTCATCTAACGATGATTATTGAATGCTTTGTTACCAAGGTAACTTGGATTGCAAACCTTGATTTGAAAAACTATATAAGGGAGAACTCTAGCAACTGGGAAACTTAATCCCCACACCTCCTGTGTGTTACTAGTTGCATAACTAGAGTTGATTCTCCTTTAACCTTAGGTTTCTTCTCGAGACCCTGTAGGTTAACGACTTGAAGACTTCATTGGGATTGTGAAGCCAGACCCAACTATTCTCTTTGTAGTTGCATGATCTGATCTTGTTGTTTCTATCATGATTGAGTTCAATCGTAAGATTGACTTGAGATTTATATCTCCGATAGGCAAGATAAAAAAGTAGTCACAAACACCTTCGTCTCATCGTTTGTGATTCCACAATAACTTATTTCGTTAGAAGATTAAGTTTATTGTGAGGTGATTTATAATACTAGGCTGTTCTTCGGGAATGTAAGTCCGGTTTATCAATTGGTTCCTGTTCACCTTGATTTTATCAAAAGACGGAACAAAACTTGTAGGTTTATCTGTGGGAGACAGATTTATCTATTCCTATAGACTTTTCTGTGTGAGACAGATTTGTTTATCAAGTCTTTGACTTTGGGTAGATTAGCTAAGAGAATTAAGTGCGTAGTATCCTGCTGGGACACTAGTACAAACTGCCACATAAGCCACATTTTCAGATCAAAAGCCTAGCCACACCAAAATATTTTTCCGTGGCTACAGGCATATATTGTTGTTGTGGCCACATCAATCACTTTCATGTAGCCATAGGATACTATTTGTCCATGGGTTAAAGTATAAACCCATTACCTGAAGCCATAGATAGGTATATGGCCACATTAACCAATTCTGTGTGTGTCTGATGCGTAGGGTGGCAACAGACACACCTATTCAACTGAGGCCGAAAGCGAAATTATTTAGCCATTCTAATTATTTTATGTGTCCAAAATGTAAGGTTCATTAGACAATTCTATTAAGTGAGTCAAGAAGCAAATATATTAGCCACTGGGTTATTAAGATATAGACAGTTCTAAAACATGTCCAAAGATAGACATATGGCTACATGATATTTTTTTTGGATTATCATAGGACATGAGGATGTTTATATTAGCAACTTCTTGGTCGGTGCATCCATTTCTTCTTATTTTCTCTGAATAACCGAATGAAAAGATTTGTTCCTCAGTCAACTGCGGCACTTTATTTTTACGTTTTCTTATATATATTGGTCAGGCCATAGTTGGAGACTTCTGTATTCAACTGCTTCAGCCTCCAACCACATGTTTTGTGCCATTAGTTAAAAAAATTGGCATCGTATTGGCATTGAAGGGAATAGATTGATCATAGAATATTGTTCAACATCACAAAACTAATTCAATAACCGCGAACGTAAGCTAGGGGGCTTTCACTCTATGAAAAAATGTCAGATTGCAACATTTTTCTTCATAAGAAACTTTTCAATTACAACAAGAAAAAGATGCATACAAAGAATGCATTTATAATTTTGAGGAAACATAAAATGCATAGGATACAACATGAAAACTTCTTCACATGTCATCCAATATTTCACCAGCCTATAACATTCATTCAATTTTTCCCAAAAATAAAGACCTAAACCAAAATTTTCGATGCTATTCTGTACCAGCGGGAGTGTGTTATTTTGGCTTGCGTATAAGTAAACCCCGGCAGTCAGTTTGGAAGTAATCATTCCGAGATTCTTTACCCAAGTCTTGTGGATCTACAGCCGGCAAGATATTATCATTCCGAGAAAAAACCATTGTACTGAATTCCTCATCGTTTCCATTATCATCATATGCATCTCTATAATTTTTGGGAGGTGTCACATAAACAATAGACTTTTTCTTATTTAGCTTGTCTTTGACATAAAATACCTGCCTAGCTTGTGAGGCTAAAATAAAAGGATCATTTTTTTGTCCCAACATAGTAAGATCAACAATCTTGTAGCCAAGACTATCTCATTTGACCCCACGTTTATTGTCAACCCAATTGCACTTGAACAAATGAACATTTCTTTCACCGTAATCTAACTCCCATATCTCTTCCAAGACACCATAATAAGACGCTTTAACATATGTTACGCCATCATCTCTAGATATGTCCATGTCATTTTCCGCAACGCTAACCCCGCTATTCTGGTGAATTCTACCATCACGAGATTTTGTGCGGAATAGATATCCATTGATGCGATATACGGTGTATTTCGTTACTTCATAGTACGGGCCATGTGATATCCATCTTAAGTACTCTGAGATACTTTTTCTGTCGACTGCCAACTCTTTCTCAACCTGAAATTCACTATTAGGATGAACCTTGACTATAAAAGAATATAACACATCAAACATGAAAACTTTTCTACAACCTATTACCTCATTTCTTATCCAATCGCCAAACGAGTTAAAGTGCTCTTTCTCCTGCCGTGCTCGCTTTTTAGTAGAATATTTAGTTTGCAAATAGAGCTTGTGTCGGCTGATATGTACAATAACTAATGTTATTATATTTTGAACTCTCAAAAAAAAAGAAAAAAATAAATAAAATAAACAAATTAATACTTACTCTATGTAATGCTCAATTTCAGGTGTGTTCTCCATTACATAGAAATGTGCTTGTCTCAACTGGTCACGGGTAACTTTACATGGCTCTCCAGCTGATAGCGGTTCTCCCTCCATAATAGTTTCAGAATCCTGACCATCGTGAGATATATTATGCCTATCCAGTGGAATACCAATTGTCTTGATGTTTCTATGGTACTCACTATATGTCTCAGTCGTCTCTTCTGCAACATTCTCTTCGGCAATGCATCCACAAGGTTGATTCTTGTTCCGAACATGCCCCTTGATAACCTTCATACACCTTTATAAAGGATACATCCATCGAAAGCAAACCGGACCACATAATTTTACTTCCCTGGTAAGATGTACAGTTAAATGAATCATGATGTCGAAAAAGGATAGAAGAAAATACTTCTCTAGTAAGCATAACGTCACACAGAGATCCTCTTGCAATTTATCTAGCTCTTCCACGTTGATTTATTTGGCAGATATTGATCTGATGAAGAAACAAAACCTGATAATAGCATATCTCACAGGTGTAGGCATAATTGATCGAATTGCGACGGGTAAAAATTGTTGCATAAGCATATGATAATCATGTTATTTAAGTCCGATCAGCTTACGCTCTTTTTGGTTCACAAGGGTGGAAAAATTCAAACAATACCCTTATGGAACTCTTACCTCGGATAGTGTCTCCAAGAATATGTCCTTTTCTTCCGTGGTTAATGTATAACATACTGTGGGAAGTATCGTTCCTTTGTCATCTGTCTTAGGTTGCAACTCTGGTTTTAACCCTAAATGCACCAAATCCAATCTGGCGTTTAATCCATCTTTTGTATTCCCGTTGTGTAGCACTGTTCCAACAAGACTTTGGCCCACATTCTTTTCGATGTGCATGAAGTCAATACAATGTTGGACATCATTATAACACCAATATCTAAGTAGTCGCTGCCATATATTGTACTTGCTCCAGTAAGTGGTTTCCTTGCCTTCCACTTCCTCACCTGACTTGTCGAGTTCCTTTAAAAAATTCTGATGCGCTTAATCTTCGTTTTTCTAATGCGCTTCATCTTTCCACCTTTTCTAGGTGTAGGGCTATCAACGGTAGCTATCGGAACGGATAATGGCTATACCGCATCCGTTACCATTAATTTTACCGGATATCCGGTATCCGATAACATCCGACGGATATTGAAATTCTTATTCCGTATCCGTTCCGTTAAGAGTAACGGATATTCGATAATATCCGTTACCGATAATAAAATCAAAAAGTAAATAAAAGAACTGATTAAAGGTTTTAAAACAGGGTAACAGTTGAATAAGTACAGATCAAAGAACAACTGAAAATCTGTTCTGCTGTTCATACAAAAGAAAAACAAGGATATACAAAAAGTTTGAAATTCCTTGTCCTTGGTCAGTTGATCCTTCCTCCAATTCTTTTTCTCTACTTCCATTACGTGTTCTATCTTCTACCTGCAAAACGATGAAATAAGTTAGTTTGTAATTGGCGTTTCCAAACTGTATATCGATTTCCAAACTGTATATCGATGCAAGAAGATCAATGGTGAGCTGGAGAACTAATCTAACATCATCTCAATCTACGGTTGCAATTGTCAAGAGTAGTAAACTACATTAGCGCAAGATAGCGGCTGTAGCCTGCTGTATCACTATGGCAAGTAAACTCAAAACATAGAACTCAAGCAAGGAGATAATCAAAATCCCCTTGCAGGCTTGCACCGGCAGGATTTCACAGAGCTCATATAGGAACATACCAAATCGCATACACAATAGAAGGAAATAGATGCTCCACATTTATACACAATAGAGATGCAAACGGAAGTGTAATACTGTAATCAATGTTTTTAGTATTCTTTGCCTACTTAGTGTTTCCCTACTAACAATTGCACCACAATAAATTGAAAGAATGCCGCATTTATTCATCTCAAAACAATAAATTTCTGCTTCCCATAAACATATGTTGGGGAATCAGTTGTTACATTAATCAGACATCCAGTCTAGGTTCAACAAAAATACAGAGCTCAATTAATTCAACATTTCTAGGTTCTAGGTTCTACAGGCAACTCATTAATTCAACATTTAGGACATCATCTACAGAAGTCAGAGCCTCATACCTGCAGTACATGCAAGGGATGCAAAATTCAAAAAGATATTGTCTGCATTGACTGAGTTTACTCCTCCAGCTAAGCTTGTTCATTGTCATCGTCTGAAATAACAAAAAAAAAGTTATTAATTTGCGAGACAAGGATATCTATAAATGATTCACCAATATAAGTAAGTTAGAGATGAAACCTATAAGATCAGGCAACCAATTACTTAAGCAAAGTAAGGCTTGAACAACTTCTGGAGCTAGTGAACTCCTATGTGTTGTAAGTACCCTACCGCCATCGCTAAAGGTAGATTCTGATGCTACAGTTGACACCAGAACAGCCAAGACATCTCGAGAAATTTTGGCAAGTGTTGGGTACGTAGGCGCATGATTCTTCCACCACATCAATAAATCAAAGTAAGTTTCATCGTCGCCTTCTTCAAGCAGTGGATCATCTAAGTACTTCTGCAGCTTTAACTTATGAACATCAGCAACACAATCTTGCATCATATACTCCTTGAATTCAAGTTGAATTTCATATTTTGAAGGAGATTGAGTATTCTCAAGGTTAGATGACCGTGTTTCACCAGTAGAGGAGTTGATAAAATAATCAGGAACAGAACCACTTTGAGACTCATACGCTGAAAAAAGAGTATCCAAATCTCCACGAAAAACCTCCATTTTTGATCTGCATAGCGTGTCACCATACAATTTCTTGTAAGTAAACTCTACCAACCGCGCCTTATACCGTGGATCTAAAACCATCCCAATACTCATCAACAAATTACTTGTACTCCAATATTTGTCAAATTTCTTTCTCATTTCCTTTGCCATTTCTCTAATATAACTGTGGGTACTCCTTTCCCATGTTCGAATGTTAAAGTTGATTTGAAAAACACTTAGAAAGTACATGTTGGTTGTTGGATATTTAACCCCTGAAAGTTTTTTTTGTAATATCATAAAACACTTCCAAACACCTGCATATAACTATTCCTTGTTCCCACTCTTCTGAATTCGGTAAACACTTGAAACTATTATCTAAATCTGCTAAACGCACAAATCCTTGGCGCAACTCAATAGCACTCTTTAGCATAAGATAAGTAGAGTTCCATCTATTGTCTGCATCTATAGATACATACCGTATAGGAAGTCTCATTTGCAGCAATGCACTTTCAAATTTCTCTTGTCTACCTTGTGAAGACCTGACATACTTGACACATTCACGAATCTTTTCTATAAAGCCTGCAGCTACTGTCATTCCATCTTGCACAACTAAATGTAATATATGACAACTGCACCGCATTTGAAACATACTCCCTTGAAGAACCAAAGATCCCTTGCTATTAAGCCAGTCCTTGAGTCTACCCATCATCACATTATTAGCAGAAAGATTATCAGCAGCCAAAGCAAACCATTTATTATCCACATTCCACTCCAAAGCTATGTTTTTTACAGCTTCTCCCAAAACTTCACCCGTATGTGGACATGGCACCAAAACATATGCAAGTGTTCTCTTATGCAACTTCCAATCATCATCTATATAATGACATGTAACACAACAATAACCATCCCGTGTATGCTTAGATGTCCACATATCAGTCGTGAGACTGCATTTAGAATTTAGTGAATCTAAAGTTCTTTGTAACTCAGCTTTAAACACAGCATAAATCTTCATAATGTCTTCTCGAGTTGTATTCCTCCCAAGTATCTTGGCCGACGGGTTGAGAGACTTCACAAACTCTCGAAAATATGGATAGGTAACCAAATTAAAAGGTAAGTCATGCTTTGCAATCATTTTAGCAAGAAGGTCTCTGGAAACTTCAGGATTAAATTTCCAATTAGCTAACTTTGTACCTTGGTTACCTGTAATCACGGAAGTTATTTTTCTTTGACCAGGTTGATTCTCAGGTTTTTCCTTGCAGACTTTTAAATGGTTCCTCAAGTGGGTTGTTCCTTTTGAACTCTGCGCAGGAGTTTTAAACTGACAGTGATTGCATACTGCTATAACTTCCTCCTCCACCTTCCCATCTGGCAAAGTCTTCTTCTGAAATACCCTTTTAAATTCATCCCATACTGTTGATCTTAATGGACGTAGTTTTTTCACTCCCTCATTTGTCTGTACAGTACCCTCTGTAGTATTGTCTGCTTCTGATTCTGGTTGGGGATTCCCTGCTTCTGGTTCAGGTTGGGGACGTTTTCTCAATGATGATGCACTTGCTTCGTTGTTATGAGTGCGGGAATTGGATGTGCCAACATTATTGGATGCTATATTTGACATGGCACTGACCTACAGTAAAACCAACAAAGAATCAGAGAGGTTATTAAACAAAAGGAACTCCTAACTCAACTATGAGTTATCAAAACATCAAACAAAATATCAAAGACAAGATAAACAAGGTTTTCAGATGTTGAAACAAATAAATTCAATTAAGCTCTCAATCACTACTAGAAAAAAATTAGGCTTCAAATAAATTTCAAATAAATCTCACTTCTTTCTCTAAATTTAGTTCAAAACATCAATTTATAATCCTCAAATCACCAAACCCAATCTTTAATTTCTTCTCGTTTATCACTAAATCGCAACTTCAATAAAATCCAAAACCCTAACTTGAGAGATTCGAGTGAAAGATTGAATACCTTACTGTATAAACACCTGCTCAAATATCTGAAAGATTGGTGAGATAGAGAAAACTTTGTTGAAGAGAACTTCACTTGAATCAATCCCTAAAATTCGAAATTAAGGATCAGATGTTAACAAAATGCAAAATCAAACAACAATCCTGTGCTTAAATCAAACAAAGTAAGAATCAAACTTACTGTGTTGGCTTTGGCCTTTGGAGGAGGAGATGCTGATGAATTTGGAGAAAAATCAGTCGTCTTTAGTGCTGCCTGAGAGATTGAGAGTAACTCGGGTTTCTGAAAACTGAATGACTGAAGAGTGAAGACGAGATTAACCTAAAGGGTAGGTATATCTATTCTTTTAAATTACATATATACCCCCACTATCGGATACGGATAATTATCCGTCGGATACTGACACAACCGTATCCGTTCCATTAATAGGTAAATATCCGATAAGATTATCCGATATCCGAAATGTCGGATAATATCCTAACTATTCGAACGAACTCGAACGGATAGCGGATATTCGGGTATCCATTGACAGCCCTATCCAGGTGTATCCTGCACATCTTCCTCTTACGTATTCTTCCCCTTCTTTCCCCATGAATTATTTATACGCTTTACCTCCTCATATATCTCTTCCCCGGTCATTGGTATTGGAGCAGTCTCCCACTCTTGTTCTCCGCCAAATGCCTTCTTCTGCCTTCTGAATGGATGATCATACGGTAAAAATCTTCTATAACCTATATAAACATTCTTGTTTGAGTCATCAAGTCTAATACTGTGAGTTTTTTTCCGACACACTACACAACCATGATATCCAGCGTATCGACAACCACATAGTGTACCAAGAGCAGGATAATCGTTTATCGTCCACAAAACAACTTCACGTAGATTAAACATTTCTTGGGCATATGCATCCCATGTTCTCTTTTCCTTCTCAAATAAGAACTGAAAATCCTTAACAAGAGGTTCTAAAAGGACATCGATGTTGTTTCCAGGCGCACCGTCTATAAGTAACGACAACATGATGAACTTTATCTTCATACACAACCCCGGTGGAAGGTTGTAAATCACAACCAAAAATGGCCATACACTGTGATGTTTGGTGCCTTTGTTTACATCCACTCCATCAGCCGAAACAGCTAACCGCAAATTTGTGTGATCACCTTTAATTTATGGGAAATTATTATCTATCTCTTTCCAAACATGTGAGTCTGCCGGAAGACGTAAAACACCATCTTTTTTTTTCCTAGTGGTATGATGCCATATCAAATTTTCTGTTGTGGGCTTCGATTGAAACAACCGCTGAAATCTTGGGATGATGTCGAAGTACCACAATACCTTTGCTGGAACATTCTCGTACACTTTACCATCCCTGTCAACTTTCCATCTGGATGATTTACAAGTAGGACACACTTTTTCATCCTTGTACTCGTTCCTATAAAGAATGCAGTTGTTGATACATGTATGGATCTCTGTGTAGCCTGAACCCATTGATTTCAATATTTTCTTGGCCTGATATGTACTCCTCACCATTAAATTACCTTCTTTCGGAAGCATGTCCTTTAACAAGGGTAACAGTTCATTAAAAAACATGTCAGATGTACCGTGCTTCCTCTTCAACTTGAACAGCTGCACAATGGCAGACAACTTTGTGAAGTTTGGGCATCCTTCATATAAGGGCTTTTCAGCATCTTCAAGTAACTTTTTAAACTTTATAGGATCATCTGCGAACTCTTCTGCAGCCCGCATCATATCTATAGTGTCTGGAGCTTCAGTGGGAGTTCCCATTCCAAAATCTTCATTTGGAGCATCAGTGGGAGTTCCCATTCCAAAATCTTCAACTTCAGCATGCATACCATTGTTGAGGTTAACCGACCTACTACTAGTTGCCTCATCCTCTTCCTCATGCTTAGTCCAAGTAGTATATGTTTGATTTATTCCATTTAAGAATAAATGATGTTCTACATCGCCAACTGAGCATGCTAAGTGATTTAAACAATCCATACATGGACACAACATAAGAAATTCATCATATGTCTCATCCTCCTTCATGAGATGGTTGACAGCATATCGCAGAAACACCGCGACTCCGTCTACATAACTTTTTTTTCGTTCTATCAGTACTCATCCAGGATTTATCCATTCTGAAATGCAAAGAGAACCAACAGATCAATTACATCAGCTGCACTTCAATGAAAGCAGAAACTGATAAATCAATTCAGAAATACAAGCCTAGCAATAACTAAGAAATATGTTTCATTTCAAAACAGTTGTTATCCCCTGACTTAAGAATTTAGACACACAAGTCTTGAAATTAACAATAAATTAAGCACAATTTGAAACATAAAAAATATTTATGAAAAACATGGCAGTAACAGATGCATATTGGCTGAGATTTAGAAAGTGGCACTAGTTCTGGTGTTGATTACATGGTGGTGTTCTGGAGTTGGGAGATTTCGCAAGAATGAATTGCAGCATCTCTAGGGTCAGTGTGTTTGGTAAATTAAACTATACTAGTTCAAAACTAGGGAAGGTCGAACCATATGCTCTTTTACAGTAACTATTACGAAAAAAAACATGGGGAAGCTATTGAAAAACACAGTAGGAACTAGCAAATATCATATTAACAAATATCACATGTACAATCAGATGAATAAACAGGAACATTGGTTTATTGAGTTCAGATGGAGGAATCAAAGAATAATGGTTTTTTGCTAATGGCAATCACTTCTAATAGAGATTATTCTAGAGTCTAGTTTAGCAGTTTCAATCTGCGCCTGGCCACAGAGCGAACATTATACAATGTGTCTTAATTGGAACATTACCCTAATGGAACTACCAACAATGGCATCGTAAGTGACATAAACAGAAAAAACAAAGTCCAATCACCTGGAAATACCTACACAGGTACAATCCATACCTTTCTCTCTTTTCAAATATTTCTTTCTTATCTGAATAACAGATTTTCTGAAACCACTGACAATAATTATGCAATGGTACTGCCATTCCAATGAAGAGGAAAATAATTATGTTGCATTAGTAATGGTTCAATCTACTGGTAACGGTTCAATCCTAAGTTCCTAAGCTGTCGAACATAAACTGCGATCAACCAAATCTAATTTTTCAGTTGGACACTAGTGACACATTGCTACTTTGACCATCCCCTGCCAATGTACTCACACCAAATCTAATAATGTTCATGAAGTATGATTGAACAATGACAAAGAGAAATAAACTACAACAGTAACAGGAGTATTATTGAGTCAAGAAAGAACCACCTTTGTTATTCTTTTCATAGGGTATCAACTAACACCATAGAATAACATAAGAGAAGCTTAAAGGAATATAACACATCAAACATGACATTTTTTCTACAACCTATTAGCTCATTTTTTAACCAAACGCCAAACGAGTTAGAGTGCACTCATCCAGGATTTATCCATTCTGAAACACAAAGAGAACCAACAGATCAATTACATCAGCTGCACTTCAATTTCATTATGTTTAAAAAAATCACTCAAAGCATAAATGTAAGTTTTGAGATGCATCCATTACAGGTTTACCATCAATTACAATTTCTGTTAATGCAAAGTGATACACAACTACCTTTATAACTAACTTTTCATAAATCTAATTCTCTAGAACTAACTTTTCATAAAGTATCAACTAACACCAGACAAGAACAGAACGGAAGCTCCAGTTCATGGTTCACCTTCGAAAGACTTGCCTCGATTCAATTTCTAACACAGAAGAGACACATTATAATATATTGAGTTAACATGATTCTTATCAGTACTCATCCAGGATTTATCCATTTTGAAATGCAAAGATAACCAATAAATCAATCACATCAGCTGCACTTCAATGAGAGCAGAAACTGATAAATCAATTCAGAAACACAAGCTTTGCAATAACTAACAAATATATTTCATTTCAAAACAGTTGTATCCTCTGACTTCAGAATTCAGACATACAAGTCATGCAATTACCAATAAATTCTGCACAATTTGAAACATAAAAAATCTATATGGACAAACATGGCAATAACAGATGAAACACATCCATTCTGCAATACAGTCTTGTACCCAACCTGTACCCCTTCTTATCCAACCTGGACCCCTTCATGAAGTATGATTGAACAATGACAAAGAAAAATAAACTACAAAGAAGAACAGAAAAGAAGCTCCAGTTCAAACCTTCCAAAGAGCTGCCTCATATATTTAGTCAACATGATTCATATCACATGTAAACTCATAATAAAACTGTACATTTGGTCTGCAGCTTACTAAAAGAATATGGGTGCTACTGCTGTTGATCTTAGCTGAGTATGTTTACAAAATAATCAACTTTTTAACAGGATTTTGCAGGAAAGTTGATTGAAATCGAATACAAAGTTGTAAATCAAAAACTTAAGCATAAATTTACCTTTTTTTCCCAATTTTGGTTGAATCTAATTGATTTTCAACAATTTCTTCAACTTTAATTTCTCTAATTAGTCCCTGCAGATAAAATATACATTAATCAACAAATATTGAAGAAAAAAAAAGATGTATCTCTTAACATCCCTGGACTGATTTTAGGGTTGAATTTATAGATATTCTAAAACATCAAGGGGCAATAATCCCGCCGAAAAGGATTTTCTTTTGATTTCATCCCTCCCAAAATGAAAAGGTTAGGGTTCAAATCAAAAAAGAATTGACCGGGATTATTCCCCCTAGATGTTCTTCTTTAATTCCTTCTCAATATTCTTGTTTTCATCAAATTATCATCCTACGACGATGCAGAAATATTTCCAAAATTGCAGACTGAATCTTCCCTGAATATCCCCTAATTTTCTGCCAGAATATCAGTTGGAGGAGAAATTTTTTCCTTAAGATGGAGAGATAGGGATGAAGTGATTTAGAATCGCTGGATCTAGACTTTGAGGAGAACATCAGACATATGAGATTTTTTTTTACTTGAGATAGATAGGGATGAACTGATGAAGAATCACTGTTTGAGGAGAAAACCCCTTTTACATTGTTAACATCAAAAACACGCGTCTGCTTGTCTGTTTTTTTTTAATAGGCGTACAACTCAAGTCTTTTATGTTTAAGCTGCCTTAACTAGGGTTGACCAACACAAGTAAAAAAAATGCAAAGGTTTTTGTTAAATTAGTTTGTGAGTATAGTTAAATTATTTCGCCACGCAAATTTAATTAAAATTAAAAATTATGAGTTACATAATATATTTTAGTCGTCGCGATAATTCATGGTCTCGCTCATAATCGACAGTTACATGGCATGTTGCAGTTAATATTGGGGTAATTGTCGAGTTTCGCTCATAATTATGAAGAAACTGGAACTTCATCTTTTCGAATTGAGACGATCTACGTCAAAATTTAGTTATATGATCAGTACTCGACCGAGTGGGAAAGGGTTAAGGCGATTTGGGTCAAAATTTAGTTACATAATCAAAACTCGACACTATGATTAAAATTTTGATCAAGTCGGACGAGTTTGATGAAAAATGAAGAAACAGGATTCCTCTGTGGATGTAACTAAATTATGACCCAAATCGCCTGAATTCTAAAGGATAAAGTTCCAGTTTCTTCGATTTTACTCGAACTCGTTCCAACTCGATCAAATTTTCAATTGAAGTGTCGAGTATTGATTATGTAACTAAATTATGACGCAAATCGTCTGAATTCGAAAGGATGAAATTCCAGTTTCTTTAATTTTACTCGAACTCGTTCCAGCTCGATCAAATTTTCAATTAAGTGATGAGTCTTGATTATGTAACTAAAATTTTGACGCAAATCGCCTGAATTCGAAAGGATGAAGTTTCAGTTTCTTCAATTTTACTCAAACTCGTTCCAACTCGATCAAATTTTCATCATAAATACTCAAATTATTATCGATTTATTACAATTGAAATGACGAATTCTCAGTATTATCATATTTTTTTATTTTTGAAACCAAACTACTAATTAATAATGAAATTATGTGCAAAGCTCGAACCTATAATCAAAATTTTAATCTGAATTGCGCTATTTTGACTGCCGACAAGATATCACTGCAATTCCACTATAACATTTACTGTCAGATAACGTAAAATATTATGTAGCGACTTGATTGTGAGCGAGACCAGGAATTACCCCAACAATTACAAATATTATATCTCTAATTTTAATTAAATTTGGGTAGCAATATAATTTTATTATACTCACAAAATAATTTAACCCTAGTCAAAGCTGCTTAAATTTTTATTATAATTTTTTATTATAACAAAATAATTTTATCATTTAATTTTCTTCAATTTTATTTACCCTTTTTTATTGGTATTGGTCAACCATAGTCAAAGATGCTTAATTTTTTATTTACTTATGGCGTATTGATAAAAAAAAAAAAAAAAGGAAAGAAAGACGCGTGTCTTTGGTGTCACCGATGGAAACAGAAGAGTATCTTCCTCACTTCTTCCCCATCTCTCGGTAAAACTCTATCTTCAGAATCTGAATGTTTGGCGGAGAACCGTGGCTTTAGTGTCACCGATGTAAAGAAGAGTTTTCTCCTTAATCTAGATCTAGCGTATGTTCCCCACTTCATCCCCATCTCTATATTCGGTAAGAAAAAATTCTTCGGAATCAGAAAATTAGGGGTTATTCAGAGAAGATTTGGTCTGCAATTTTGGAAATATTTTCAGCATCGCCGTAGGATGGAAATTTGATGTAAACAAGAATATTTTTACAAGGAATGGAAGAAGAACATCTAGCGGGAATAATCTCGGTCAATATTTTTTTCGATTTGAACCTTAACAATTTCATTTTCCGGTATGAAATCAACATAAAATCCTTTTGGGAGGGATTATTCCCGCTTGCTGTGAATCTGTCCGCCTATATAAAGAGCCCTAAAATGATAAAGAAATTGCATCGAATTTCATCTTCATCTTACTTAGGTATGTTTTCTTCTGGATTTCTCTTCAACTAGAAAGGGAACCCTAAACTTGATTTTTTTTTTCAATTCCTAATTGGTTTTAATTTCTGTTGACAGGGAACTTATCTGAATTGGATTGTGGTTTTCTTAAAGGTATAATTCTCAAATTTGATTTTACTTAATTACAATTTTGTAAATACATTCTCGGTGTTTTTTATATCTTGGGTAAAATAGTTACAGGTTATGAATATTTTCTTTTGATACTGTGGGTTTTACTCTTCATGGTTTTGTTGTGGCTGGTTAATTCCCTAATGACCTAGATGTTATGTATGTTC